>CABFPE010001222.1:35705-64502 GCA_900660155.1 Hofstenia miamia | reverse complement strand
AAACCAGATAAACCAGATAAATGAAGAATGAAAATAAAATAAACTCCAAAGAATTTATTGTTCATCAAATTTCTAGTTAGTTCAAAGCTATTTATTTAAAATTACAAAAGTACCTGCTGATTTTGAATTTCAAATAATTCGTCTGCCAATATGGCTGTTCCTTTGTAAGCTTAATTTTGCTCATTGCAATTTGTCAAATGTTACTAACAAGTTTTTCTTAATTTGAACAATATTGTGACTTAGTTGCATCTTACAAAATAACTAAGATAATTAACTAAATTTTACAATCATAATTCTAATCATTATTAATCATTCAACGTTATTCTTTGTTTGCAGCTTAGTTGCTTTGGATGATGCTACACGCCCTCCTCAGCTTGCATTAGGGACAGCACTGGTCACTCCCCATGCAGAAGATTGTCTGCTCTTCATATAAGTGATCCGCCTCAGACTCTTCCCACGTTATCATCGCATATTCTGCTTGTTTCAACATTTTGAGTAGTGCCTCGCGTTCAGTTGTGACGGTGTTCATGTATTTCAAGAATCGAGTCTCTCTAATATTTTCTGCTATAGGTGTTAGTTCTCACTGCTCATTCATTTTCTGTGAGAAAATTCCAAAGTATTTCTTGTATAGACTGATGCCTTTTACTGCTATTAAGAGCGTCATTTGAGCATCTGCTTTGCAAGTGTGGGCTAGATCTGCTCTCATCTGCGTGTTTGGATAGAAGAATGTAAACACCTTCTGTAGGCAGATAATATTGCACAAAACATTTACAAAGTAGAAATAATCAATCCTATCATGATTTACAATTTAATCATTATAATCAATAATAAATTTAGTCTTTGTTTCCTTATCCATTTCCTCTCATCTTGACCAATCATGATAGAATGATGGATTATGTCACATCAGTCTTTTCAACATGCCTTTCAGTATTCAATTTTTTGTCTGCATATTCATTGGTGATAACGCGATCTCGAACTTTTTTGCTTTTGTGAGTTTTATTCTTTGGTTCCTTGTTATGGGTAACCTGAGGTCTTTTTCTTCTGTGAGCCATATCGCTAGCAGCCATGCGGATGTTCTGTATCTAATTTCCAGCGCGTTTTTCTCTTCTAATATCAATTTGCGAAAATCCTTCTTTGTGTTTAATTCGTATGCTCTATTGATTTCTGCCAATACCATTTCCACTGTTTTGTGGTATTTACGCGCTGGTGCCTCTATTTTTATCTCGGGCCATGATTCATCTGTTTTCTTCTGCAATTTCATGTTCGCCCAAACTTTTTGAATTTCTTCTAAATGCTCCTGGCGTTGGGTCATACTGCATTTAATAAATAATGTCATGGCTTTTTCTAATCCTTCATTTTGTTGTAGCATTTCTGCTGTCTTTGTTTGTTGGAACAGATCTATTGCTATACTATGATCTATCATTATTCCGTATATCTGCGCCCAATAATCAATTTGTAAGTCGAAACGAATTATCTCGGAAATCGTGAACTCTTTCTTTTCCCATGGGAAAAAATTTTCTGCTCTTAATACCATGTCTTTTAAATAACTTGGTAATTCTTCTAGATTCTCTCTCATTGCTATGACGACTATTCTTATCTGTTGTACTCTCGCCATTCGTACTGTTTGATCAATTTGTTTCTGTAAATGCTTGGTATATTCCTTTTCTCTTAGGACGTGTATGATCGTTAGATTTTCTTCATCTAGATTTATCTCCGGGATTTTAGCTATCTGTTCTTTGTATGCCATAAGTGCTTGCGCCGTTTCCAATGTGAAATCCTCATTGAATGTCATGTGGATCGTGCTTCTCATGTATGGCCTGTCGATTGTTTCATTTAACTCTCGCGGATAGCTTATTAGTACATTAACTTTGGGCCGATTGTCCGCGTCTAGTAGGATTGGCAGATTACTCCCTTCCATTTTAGCAGTTTTCCTTATCAATGTTTTGGTTTCCAGAGATAGTTTTTCGAACGCATTATGCCGCATTTTCGTGGTTGCCATAAAGTAGGGGTGCAACGTTTCCCCATCAATTTTAGACATTCGCTTCTCGCGCTCTCTAGATCTTACTGTATGCTCCGATGTTGTCTCTGAGGAGATATCTATCTGCCTCATCAGTAAAGGTAATCTGCTGGTGCTCAGTTCACAGTCCATAGGCTTAGGGTTAATTTCAAATTGTGCTCTTATATTGTCGGGCATCCCTTTACAATTTTGCGAAAAGAGATCATATTTAGAATATTGGTTCTCTCTTGAGCTGAGTGTGACCAGCCTCTCGACCTGTTGTATGTAATTGTGGATGTCATCTCTCTTCTTCACCTTTGCTCCATTTAAAATTATTCTGTATTGATTCTTGAAACTTTGTTTTCCATAATATTCTATGAAGTCACCAATTAACAATTCGTAGTCTGTTTTCGTTTCCAGGTCTAACAACAGGTAGTGCTGTGCTGCCGCTCCAGTCAAATATAGGGGGTATCTCGCTGCTGCTGAATGTTGGCTCACCTTTCTTTCTGCCATTGTTAACTCAAACATCTGGAGCCATTCCCCGAACGTTGGGTTATAACCATCCACTCTGCCGTTAAATTTTGGTAATGTAGCTTTACATGGGATCATGTCGTTTCAAACTTCCTGGTTTAATATTGAGTTACTGTATTTAGGTTTCATGTTTTTTGTTGTCCCTTCTTCTTTTTGCAATTGTGTGGTTATTGCCTTTGTGATCTCGTCAATGAATTTCTTCTTTTTCACATCATTCTCGTTTTCCAAAGAATCTTCAGATAGGTGATCATGGAGTGGTGAAGCTTGTAGTTCACGTTCTTTTCTACCTACGAACTGAAAGTTGTGGGACTGTATTCTGTCTTGTTCTTCTTTGGTTAGCTGCAATAACCTCAATTTGTCTTTTAATTGAGCTATTTCCTCTTGCCTCAGATCTTTATCTTTGACTAGTCGCCTGTTCTCTATTTCCAACAAGTCCTTTTGTAATTGTGCTGACTGTTCATTTCTGTTTGTTTCGAGTCGAGTTATTTTACTTTTAAGTTGTGATATCTCTGTGGCTTGTATATCATTATCTTGTATTAGCTGCCAGTTTGTTCTTTCTAATACATTATTCTTATCTTGCAGAAGCTGATTTTGTTCCAGAAATCTACTGTTTGATTCTGTTAGTTGCTTTGTGAGTGCCTTGATATCGTTTTGGAACACTTCACTTTGCTCAATTAATCTGGTATCCATATCAACTTGGATGTTCCTGATTGTTTCCACACTTGCCAGCTCAATGTCTTTTATCCTTTTTGTTAGTAGACCAATTTCTTCTTGTAGTAATTTCTCAGTTTTGTTATTTTTCATCAGAATTTCCATGATTTCTGGGGTTCCCGGTTCAGAGGAGGATTCCTGTCTTATTGACTCTGGGGTTTGGGTTGCTTCAGAATTCCTTGGGTATGATGACAATCATGTCGCCACAGGGGTAGTGGTTTTTGGTATCGCCTTCTTCTATCCTTTTTGTTAGCAGACCAATTTCTTCTCGTAGTAATTTCTCCATCTCATTATTCTTTCTCAGAATTCCTTGGATAGGATGACAATCATGTCGCCATAGGGGTGGTGGTTTTCAGTATTGCTTTCTTTGCGCTTCCTCTCTTGCTTTTGTTGTTTGTCATTGTTTCTTGATGTCATAGTGGCTTTCCTGTTCAGTTACGATTCAAGAGTCCAGTTTGCACTTGTTGCGGTTAATGTTTTCTGCTTTTACTGACTTTGTATTTCCATTCACTGCACTGTTGCTTCCTTTTCACTTTTCCTTTGAGTTATTTCAGGGTTTTGAAGGAGTATCACTGTGTGTTTCCTCTCTGTTGACTTTGTTCTTATTTGTCATGGTCGCCATGTAACATCCTCCACCTGGCCTATTTGCACCGTGTATTATTGTTAATAACTATCACTCAGTGAATTGTGGGTGAGGAGTTACCAAATTATTGAACCGCCAAGCTTTTCCTCTGACATTAACTAGTTAGGTTAATTGAGTACTAATTATCACTATTTAGGTGATGAAGCCGTGTGATGTTTCCTCTTCTGCTCTCCTGTGGGCTACTGCCCAAAGCCGATCTCCACATCACAGTTCCTTTCCTTCATAACCAATTGACTGAATCCACTGCGCCATCTCAGCTCAAGGATAACTAATTATGTGTAACTTACCTTAGCTCAGTGCATGCACTCATGTCAATTTGTAACTGACTTAAACTCAATGTTGTAAAGTGTTTGTTGATTTGATTAAGTAAAACAACGGGGCATTGACTAACTGCATTTACATACTATTAAAGTAGCCATTACCATAAAACTACTGGCTTAGTAATTTAAGTAATAGATTGCAGTTTCCTATAATTACATTTAATAATAGTACATGTAAGGTCATTTATTCAGTCGATTATAGTCAAGTCTCCTACTATTAAGAATAGATATATTCCTAGGGTTCGATTATCCAGTCATTTCAAGCATTAATTATTTCATACATGTATAGATTGATAGTCAGACTAGGCAAGAATCGAAAAACTCCTAACCGTAACATAAGTGCGGTTTCGTTACTGGCACAAAGACCCTTTGAATCGATCTGGTAATGGAATCCAGCCACTACTCAACACAACTTGCCTAGCTGCACATTTTATTAAATAATCACCCCAGATAAATGAAGAATGAAAATAAAATAAACTCCGAAGAATTTATTGTTCATCACATTTCTCTTTAAATTCAAAGCTATTTATTTAAAAATTTTAAAGTACCTGCTGATTTTGAATTTCAAATAAATCTTCTGCCAATATGGCTGTTCTTACACAAGCGTAATTTTCCTTGTTACAATTGGTCAAAAATTACTTAATCGGCTACAGTAAATTTCTTAGAGTGTGCAATATTGTGACTTAGTTGCATCTTACAAAATAAATAAGATAATTAACTAAATTTTACAATCATAATTCTGATCACTATTAATAATTCGACATTAATCTTTTGTTTGCAGCTTAGTTCTTTTGGATGATGCTACAGTAAGGTTCTCATTATATAGATTTGAAATGCAGCAGAAGCATTGCAGAGACCAAGTACCATGTATAGTAAATATTTATCATTTTAGTGTGTTAGAGCCTGCTAATAGTCTCTGAAAAATTCAGCATGTTGAATAGCTTATAATTTCCAGGGGAAACACTTATTTGAAATACGATTTATTTTGCATATCTGTAAAGGTATGCCAGAAAGCATCAAAACACAATTCGACATTAAATGTGACATTGACAACAAACTAGAAAGGATGATTCAGAAAGCTGTCAACATACAAGCCACGATTGAGAACAATGCTCAGATATACAAGAGAGCTGCATGGTACAGAGATGCACCAACATGGAAAAGTAATTTTAAGTCGCGTACTCCCAACAAAAAATATCCTGAAGTAAAACAAGAGAAAGTAATAAAAGTCAAGGGAAATGATGGAAAAATGCAGAAATTGAAAGAAAAGGACATCGAATGCTATGGCTGCAGACAGAAAGGCCATAAAAAACCAGACTGCCCAAAGCAGATAAACGTCATAGGTGATGAAGAAGCATACTACGATGAGGAGGACATATTACAAACAGAAGATGAAATGGATGAAGCAACACCACCTGAAGAGGAGTTGGAAAACTAAGTAGAGTGCTGACTCATACCAACCGTGCAGCAATAATGATCCTAACAAACCTCAACATGATGAATACAATAACAATAGCCATTAATGGAGTGATGACAAAGGCGACTATTGATACCGGAGCAGCAACATCCATAATCACTGATGAATGAGCTACGAAATTAGGATTTCAAAGAGAAGACATGAAGAATTGTTACAAAAGACTAATTAAGATATTCATCTACAGCCGCATCAATGGAAGATGCACACAATCCAAACAGAAGAAAACATCACAGCTGACATAATGCTATATGACAAAAAAGGCATCAACACCAAATGAGTTTCAATGCCGTCCAGCATTTGTACGATAAAAAACGGCAGAGGAAGGGTACCAATACTCAACACTATGAACCGGAACGTGAACCTGAAAAGATCTCAGATAAGAATATACGGAAAATACATCAGAACTAACATCAGACTCATCTGGAAGGCAATGGAAGACGACGATGGAGCAAATAATTTGCATGGTCGATTTGAGGACTTGCAAAGGAAAGCAGATAGTACTCCACATGGCCGACTTGAGGGCGAGTGGACAAACACCATCAAAGTCACGAGTACTCCCAAAAGCTGATTCAAGGGCGTAGGGATGACAGCAGAAGAGGAAGATACACATAGGATACCAGAGATAAATGATGAAGATTATCAACATCTAGAAGAGCAAGACATCACGAAATTAAGAACACTTTTAGAAAAGCATAAACGTATATTCAACTACGGGGAGATAAGTGTTGGTCAAATTGTAGGCAAAAAACACAAAATCGTGACTACAACAGATAAACCGATCAAGCTGCCAGTCAGAAGAGTACCCGAGCAGCTAAAGGAAGAATACAACCAGATATTTGAAGAACTAATCGACAATAAGAATATCCGACCAAGCAAAAGCCCGTACGCAGCACCTACTGTGTTTGTGAAGCAGGGGAACAAGTACTGACTATGCATTGATTTCCGCAAACTCAATGAAGTGACAAAGAAAGATTCATACCCTTTACCCTGAATAGAGGACATGCATTATGAAGCCAGCAAACATAAATATTTTACGATACTAGATCTATGCAAAGCTTATTGGCAAGTGAAAATGGAGGAGGAAGACATAGAGAAAACAGCATTCATAACTCCATACAGACTGTACGAATGGATTTATATGGCGTTCTGACTCTGCAACGCGCCAGCAACGTTCCAGAGATACATAACAAAGGTACTTAAGAACAAGACACATCAAATGAAGAAGGAGTTGACCCCTATATAGACGACATTATAGTCACAAGTGGCACAGTCCAAGAACACCTGGAAAAACTGGAAAGAACACTAACAATCTTAGAGAATGTGGGACTCCGGATCAACGGAATCAAATGCGACATCCTCAAAGAGAAAATAGTGTTCCTCAGAAGAACAATAGAAAAAGGAAGGATTTGTATGAAGGATAATGCCTGAGAAATGATCCGGAAAATAGAGAAACAAATAACAAAAAGGAAATCCAGAGAATCATGGAATTTTTCAATTATTATGGAACTTTCATTTGGAACATAGCTGGAAAGATGGCAAAGATGACTCAATTAATGAGGAAGGCAGTTCCATTTGTATGGACATGGGAAGAACAGAAGGAACTCGATAACATCAAGGAAGAACTTGTGAAACTACCCTCCCTCAATACACCTGACTACAATGAACAATTTATATTAGACTGCAATGCAAGCAAGGTGGCAATTGGAGCAACATTGGGCAAATTAGAAATGGAAAGGAAGTGCCCATCCAGGACATGGAGGCATTGAAAAAGCAAACACGCTGTTTATAAAATGCAGCCTCACACAACGCCAAGAACATCTACACCAGATTCAAACAATTTGGAAAACAATGAAACTACAACAAAAGGTAGAGAAGGGCTGGCCTAAGATAAGAATTGAGGCACCATTGAGAAAGTTCCACAAATCAATTGAAGTAGCATTAACGGAAGTAAACCGAGCCTATGAACTGAATACAAAGAAAGATTTTAAACAAATGATATTCAAGGAAAAGAACACACCAGAGATACGTTACAGAACTACAGCATGGATACTAGCCATCTTTACAACAGAAGAAGTGGAACTAAAACTGCCGATCTCACAACAAACCCGGTACAGATTAACAAAAATAAAAAGATATGAAATCACAATATCCCTGATCAACACACAAATGAAGAACTGGTTGTTAAAGGGACACACCAGAAAACTGGAATCACCAAATAGAACAGAAAATATATGTGGGGAGCAACATCCAAGACATGGGTGAAACAGTTTCAAAACCAGCCATGGCTCACAACTAAAAAGATCATAAAAAGAAAACTTGGGAGCACAGCAGAAATTCGAAACATAATAACACAGAAAAACGTGAAGAACATATTAGATTACAAAATGAGACGATATGAAAAAGACAGTCTGTGATGCGCATTCACTAAGATCTTCAGAAGCACAGAAATGATGAAGGGAGGAGGAATTACAGAACCAGTAGAGGTGTGTGAAATGGTCACAAAGTCCCAAGCAGAAGTTCTGGAAGAAGAACAATTATTGACATCATCTAGATTATTGCTATCTCCCAAAACGCAACAAACGATTGACAGAATTAATATACAAAAGTGGGGAGAGATCAGTCCAGCCAAGACAATCGAGTGGATTGATACAGACAATGAGCGTTTCTTGGTTGAAATCAAAATAACAAAAGAGTCTAAAGACATAAGAGAAAGAAACTTCCAGTGTATCTGAGAACAACAAACTGTAGCGACAATGAAACTCATGTTTACCAAAGCTTTCACATGAACAGAACTGGAGGAACTACTACGACCATATAATCAACTCGCCATCAACGTGGAGTGTATTACTTCAAGAGTAGAGATAACAGAAGAACTGCGGTAAAAGTTGAGTTGAAAGGGACTAATGCAGGCATTCTGGGATATGATTCCCAAAGCGAAAATGAACTACCCTGCCACCATAGGGTTAGCAACAGCGTCGGCCACAGAAGGCACTTACTGGCACATAGAACGAGAGATCGAAACGAAACTTCTCATATGCACACCACCAGAGACCATCGCAGTACCCATGGTCCTACCATGTTGGAGAATACCCAAGGACATCAAAGTCGCGAAAACATTCTTAAACGAGTACAAATCATATGTGAACACTGAGAAGAAAGCAAAAGCCATAGTCGACAGAGAACATTACAAAAAATCGAAAGCAATATTGTTACAACAGAATAATAAGGAACGAGTCTACATCAAGGGCACAATAACGCTGGATCAACTGTACACACAGGGGAAACCTATAAATGTACTATTACAAGACTTGAGAAATGAAATTGAAGAAAGAAATCCAAGAGCTATAATGTTATTCTCAGGAGTGAACAATATAGTTTGGACTGATATATGGGAGAAAAGATATATTGATACTACGACGTCACCAAAAGGGTCGAAATCTTTACAATGATGAGATTAAACAAAAACGACTCCAACACAATCACAGATGAAAAAGTCAGAAACAACTTTAGCTTTTTCTACAAGGATGTGGTGAACACTCAAAGTCTAAGAAAAGTTTTCACTTTCTTTTACCCTGATAATCAGATTAGGGAAGATTTAGCACACACAAGTAGAGCTGGTGCACAGATTACTCTCATGATCAGCATCAAGGGTATTCAGTTATATTAAAAATATTACGACATTTTCTCGCAAAAAATCAATGAGTTAAGAGAGGTAACACCCATAGCAGAAGATATTAGAGAAACCCGGTTCCTAAGATACGCAAATGTTACAACCACAGAAAGAGAAGCAGTGCTAAAAATGACAAAACAGGAGGAATTTGCAAAGACAACATGGTCCGATCAACAGGTGGAAACAATAATTCGAAAAGCAGACACTCTGGTGCATGGAGAACGTTCTGTGCTAAAAATAATGCAAGCTGAGGGGGGCATGTAGCATCATCCAAAAATAAAACAGAAATAAGCTGCAAAACATTGCAGAAGAACTAAGATCGAAAAGAAGTGATTAAAAATATTATGATTAAATCAAGTGTGATTATTTAAGTTTGATTTTGTATATTTCAACCAAGAAAATAACATGTGTCAAAAAAGAGATAATTGTATCTGTAGATAAAACATTTTCAACAAATTGTCACTTACATTATTTTTAGCCGCCATCTTGGCAGACATTTAAATTTAAATCAACAGGTACTTCTCTTCAAATTACTATAAATACAATTAAAACTATTGTAAGCTTTGATAAAGAATTTTACTTAGAATTCTTATTATTTTCATCTTATTAACGGTTTGATTATTTAATATGATGTCGAGCTAATCAAGTGGTGTTTAGTAGTGGTCTGGATCCATCACAGGGAACGATTCAAGGGTCTCTGTGCCAGATCACGAAAGTGCACTTAAGTTAGGTATAGGGGTTTTCTCTTGATTAGCCGACTAGCATTTCTAACTACATGTATTAGATAATTAACTTTCAACAAATGGTTGGATGACCAAATCTTAGGGATTATATTGATATGTTTTCAGATCCAAATTAATGACCTATAATCGACTGATAATGACCTTACATGTAGTAATTATAAATGTAAGTTAGGAAGTTGTTTGATATCTGTTTATTTAATAAAGCCAATATATTTTGGTAATGGCTACATGTAATATTGAATGAACAACTAGTGACAGTTCCTGGTTGCAAATAGATATAACACTTTCACACAAGAGAGATTAAGTCGAGTTGTGTCATGCCTTGAGTAAGCACTGAGCTAATGTAGGGTACACATAAGCTATCTTGATTGAGCTGAGAAGTGGCACTCAAGCATTGGATGGAATGGTGAAATTGGATGTGGAGATCCACTTCGGGCAGATGCCCACTGAAAGATTGACGCAGAGGTTACCGCTTTGGTCCATCACCTAAAAAGTGAATAGTTAATTATGGTTACATAGTGTAATAGAAGGAACTAAGCAAGCAGTAACATTTAGTAAATCCTTACCCGCAATAACACAGTCAATGTTACAAGGTAACAGTGAATCAACAGTGATAAAGCCTGGTAGAGGATATTACAATACATATATAATATTTGCTTAAGCCATACCAGTGACTAAAGGAGATTTATTTAGGTTTTAGTTTCTTCCTCACAAGGTGCTGCTCACTCAAATGGCATCTTGCTGGCATGATGTAGATAATAATGGAATAATATACTTTATTAAATTGATCAGTGTAAAGATTGTGGTTTGAAATAAAACATAATGCAAAGAAGTTCTCCTTATTTTCTTAATTACTGATAATGCATTGTGTAATAACTACATTGATAATGAGAGCTGAGAAAAATTGGATACAATATTAACAGAATTATTCTTATTAATTAAACATGTAATTAATAGTTAATAATTAGCAATATCATTTTCTTCCTCTCTGATCACCAGTGGTACAATAGTCAATCACTATTATTGTAATCTCCTATTTAATAATTTGCTGAATTTAATGCATTGTCATCAAAGAACCATTTATTGCTTAACTGAAGAAATTCTTGTTGAAGAATTATAACAAATTAATTAAGTTTTGCAGAGTTACTGATGTAGAATCTTGACAACCTTCCAACTAATAAGTCGTAACTTAATTTACAAGCTGCTTTGACATTTTTCCCTCCTGAACTAGTACTGTAGGTGACAGATTCCAAGTTTCCATCTCTCTTCCTTTACTTTAACTTTGTGTTGATTATTAATTGAAATAATATCTGTTCAACTAATATTGAAGCTTGGATTAACAACATTAATTTAGGTGTGAGACAAGAGATAGATGGTACAATGTACAGGGTCAAAACCCGACCTGAGGCAAAGCACAAAGAGGAATCAAAGAAACTATGATTCATTCTGGCTGCTACTTGAACATCGAGAGAAAAACCAACCTCAAAGACAGTGACTCAGTGCATGAAACAAGGTGTGAGGAAATGATAGTGACAGTGTGTGATAACTTACTAATTTATTGCATTGATTGTTCTTGTTATTAATGAGTTCGTAATATAAGTGGAATTTGCAACTGAGATGCATTAGCTTGTTATAATACCCTACAAGTAATATCCCTACAGATAGATCTGTACATGTTAACCTGATATACATGTGAACAACCAATGTGGCCAGCAATAAAAATGATAGTTGGTAGTTCAGTCTACAGGTAAATACATATAATGGAATTACTGAAATCCAAAATGAATAAGTCATGTAATTTCCTCTGAGGGTTAGCCTAAAGATCATAATATAGTAATACAAACAACAAACAATAGGAAAGCTATAACAAATAAAAACCCCTATACTTATACCTAACCTAAGAGCACATCGGGTAAGCAACAGCTACCAGCCGCACAGCCTTTTGAATGGTGAACAAATGAATGTTAGGTGCAAAGCTGTTACAAATTCCCATTAAATGAATTTGTGAACCACCATCAAGAATACCCTAGTGCTCGACTGTTTAGCTTTCCATGGTAATTAATATATAAACCTGAAAAAGATAAACAAAGTAAATCCAATGAATTTTAGTCATCATCAAAATAATAAATTGCACCACTTTTATACTTGAAACTATTAAACATTCAAATATTTGACTAGTACCTGTTAAATCTAAGTTGTTGACAGTTCTCTGATTTCTGATTTTCCTTCGTCTGCTGATTACGCACGTCAGCATTAATATATATATATATATATATATATATATATATATATATATATTGCCCAATTTTAGGTATTCATGTAGACATTGATTTCAAGGTCCACAAATAATCGTGAATAAATTATTTTTAAATTTCATTCTGCCTATATATCTTATAATTTTTGCAAACGGAAAATTGCTAAAAAGCTCTTCACAATGAATTTTATATATTTATGAGATCTAAGAGAGCATAATAATGAATAATATTTTACTTGCAAGCATTAGCTCATATATTATTTATGATTAAGAGTAAATCAGATGTCACTAGTGGTCCACCAGTGGTCCACTGGTGGCTATGAGTGGCTGAAATTGCTACTACTGCCACTACTTATCAACCAGTGGTCCACTGGTGGCTATGAGTGGCTGTAATTGCCACTGCTTCCCCACCAGTGGTCCACTGGTGGGAACTGGTGGCCGCCCATGCCACTCATTCCCCACCAGTGGACCACTGGTGGTGGCTACATGGGGCCCGGCATGTTCTCCACGCCAAAAAGTGTAACATCCCCTACCAGGCAACTGTCATCTGGCTTCTCCATCATACAATTGTGAGTAGAACTATGTACTTGCGGGTAGGGATGTACTAATCTCATACTGCTTTGCTTTTTTATTATAATTCCTATTAACTGTGATAAACAGACAATATAACGAACACTATTTAGGTGGTGAAGCTCCGCAGCATCTCTTCCACGTGTTGGTAACTGGGCATCTGCCCAAGGCCAATCTCCACATCCAGTATCAAAAGTTCTTCTGCCCTCTGATTTGGTTGAGTTCCACCTCTCAGCTGATTGAAGTGACATATGTGTGCCCTATCCTAGCTCAGTGCATACTCAAGGCATGGCACAATTTGACTTAAGCTCTATTTGTAAAGTGTTCTTGCATTTGCTACCTGACTTGTCACTAGCTGCATAGTTAATATAACATTTAGCCATTACCAAAATATATTAGCTTTATTAAACTAAATAAATACAGAGCAGCTTCCTATCCTACATTTAATAACTACTACATACTCAGTCACATTATTGGTCGAATTATAGTCATTAATTTAGATCTAAAATAATAAAGATATAAATTCCTATGATTGGCTCACTAACCATATTTCGAATGTATTTATTATTAATACATGTAGAGTAATGATCAGTAGTAAGCTAAATGAGAACAAAAACTCCTATCCCTAACCTGAGTGCACTTTTGTGGCTTGGCATAAGGAACCTAGAATCGTTCCCATGATGGATCCAAGTCACTACTAAACACATCTAATTTAGTTTGACATTCAATTAATTGATCAAACCATAATCTAAAATAAATATAAGAATTCCTAAGAAATTTCTTTTTCCATTGTTACAATTAAAATGATTCTATTTATAGTCAACTGAAAAACTATCTGTTGATTTCAAATTTTGAATCTCTCGCCAGCCAAGATGGCGTTTAAAAATAATGGAAGCAAGTTTGCCCCCTTCATTTCGTCAAAAGCTTACTATCAACAAATACTAATTCGTAATTAATCACACTAATAATTTTTAGTTGAATTTCACAAACTAATGAATGGTGATGCTAAATTTCCAATATATTTTTAATCATGTTTTATTTTGATCTTATGTTCTTTTTTATTGATTTACTTTCTCAGCAGCTTGTATTTATTTGGATGATGATACACAAGTAATCCAATTAGACATCCTCCAGGAAGTTTTGAATCCCCTCAGCTCAGAGAATATTTATTATGTGTAACTTAGCTTACAGTGGTGCGGATAATAGACATGATACAATTCGACTTATCTCTCTTGTGGTTTTGTGTTGTCGCACAAATTAACTTACTAAATTATGGATTGTGTATTGCAACCTGAAATGTTTCTAGCTGCTTATTAAATAGAATAATTAAAGACATAATAATGCTTAATCACCATTACCAAAAAACTATCAGCAAAATCAGATATATAACAAACAATTAAATAACTAGCAGCTTCCTATCCTACATTAAATATTTATTAAATCAATTACAATCACTCTATCAGTCACATTATAGTCAACAATTTGGATCTAAAAGGTCAGGGGCGCAGAACCTAGAATTGTTCCAGCCATTGAATCCTGACCACTACTCAGCATTAACCACTTAGCTAGATATTTAAATAATCAAACCGCAAAAACAAGTAGAAATTGAGAAAAAGCTCTGAAAAATTTATTTCATCTAATTTACACTGAGTTCCTTCCATTTATAGTATAATCAACAACGAGTACCTGTCGATTTAAAATTTAAATTCACATGGACTCTTCTGTGTGTTTTAGTTAAAATTAACGAGGAGTGATTTTATCCTCAGATTTTAGTCAAATTAATTTATCAACAAATACTTCCTTGCACATTAATTACATTTGATTATTAAATCTAGGTTAGCTAAATTTTTGAAAATATTGAGAAAATAGACCCTAAAAAATCATTTCACGATCCTAGATCTTAAATTTTTCAATTTTCAAGAAAGAATTTTTTGATTTATCCAGTCAAAATCTAACTTGGCAACCTGATTGGGGGACATTCCACCATTCCCCCCTGCGTATGGCACTGATGCTTATTTTGACTGTAGTTTTGTGCTAATAGTTTTTATCCTCTCAATTAGATGCATGTGTTATTATCAGAGATGGAAACGGGACGGGACATTTGACGGGCTGGGATAGTACGGGCCTGGGACTGGTACAGATTTTTTTTGATTGAAATGGGCCTGGAATTACAAAAATGAAACTAAAATGGGATTTTATTTTTATCTGTTTTTGAGTATTTATATAGATATGATTTCGTTCTTTTTCTGAAGTATTTTGTCAATATTGAATTGTGAAGAGGAATTTCTTTTTGAGGGGTTATTTTTTGCTCAAGTACATGTAGACATCATAGTCCACGTCAAGTTAACGCCAGTTGGCTACTTGTTTACATGAAAATCATTCATTTCTAAATTACTGAATGCACTTGTTAGTTGTTGCCTAGTCCATTATGTCTGTTTCTTATTCTATGAAATTGGAGTATACATTAGAGGACATTAACTTATTTGAAAATCTTAGAAATGAAAATTTTATTAATGAACTGGAAGATAACGAAGCAAATATTTGCTATTAAGTGGCTAAAGTTTAACAAATAATGTCTCATGTACAACATGTTGCTCAATTTTAGTTGAAGATGTTCAAAATAGCACTTTATCATTTTCTAATTTCGTTGAAATGATAAACAGAGGAGGACTTTCAATTCCGTCCAGAGAAATTTTTGAGGTTACATGCATTTTTTCTCGACCTTCAAATCTATCAATGTAAATAAGGCTATATCTACATTTTTTTCTTCAAATAAAAATTTTCTTTCACTTTTTAAGCAACTTGTTGCGAATAACATAATGAAATTTGATGATACTGTGCTTGTATGTAGAGACTTTTCAAAATCATATTATAATTTTGCATTGAAAGTTTTGTCTAACATTTTATTAAAAAACTATTTTAACCTTAAATTAAATTTTGTTAAAAATGTATCACCATTAAATGTAAGAACAATCAATAAATTTTCATAATTTTTTAGTGAAATAATTGCATTATTTAACATTAAATTTACTGTTATGAAATTATAAAATCAATGTCAGCCTCAATTGACAGTAGGCGAAATAAATGTTCCTATTCAGATGAGTATTGTGACATCCACATTCTGGCAACAAGGCACTTTTTTATTCCAATTGGCAAATATTTGGAGACACTAATTGTAATACAAATATTTTATTAGAGTATAAGCACGTGCTATTTGATTGGCTTTATTTCAAGTGGCTTCCTCTGTGTGGAGGTTGTAATGCAATTAGCAACCCTGCTGTTATCACGTGAGAATTACCCTTGGACCTCAGTAACAATTTTGATATTTCTTTAACATCTCTTCCACGTCCAATTAACGTCAGTCAGTGACTTGTTTACATGAAAATCATTCATTTCTAAATTACTGAATGCACTTGTTAGTTGATACCTAGTCCATTATTGTGATGTTTCAAAACTATTGAAGCAACGATCTGATTGTGTCAAACTGTGTCTGTAGAAGATGCTTCCAAATATGTCAATGCTCAACTAGATCAAGCACATCTGGTCTGAAGAAACATATTACAAGCTGCAAGCCCTCATTCGTAAGCCAATTCTCAATTGACCAATCAATGGCTACTACATCACAATTGGGTCAAAGATTTTCCAATTCTGTTAGAGAAGCCATTAAGAACACTGAAGCTGAGTTTGTTGTACTCGACAATCACAGCTTCCTCTCTTCTGAAGTTTGTGGTATTCAACAACTTCTGCAACAGTATGTTTCCCTTGGAGCAACCCACGGTTACTTTGATGTGAAGTTATCAACACCTGGAAATACTTACAGTGCTTTGTTTGGATGGAAGAAGATTGCATCTCATATTTGTCATGATTTGGTTCCCAAAGCTAGAAAAAGTATCAAGCATGCTCTCAAACAACCAATTGCTCAAGATGCTGTGGAACTCACAACGGATATGTGGACAGATAGCCACACAAAAGAGAGCTTCCTGGACATTCATGCTTCTAGTTTGATAATGATTGGGAATTGCATCATATTCATTTGGACGTGAAGCATTTTGGAATTAACACTCATACTGGTCCACATATTCTTGCCCAATGCAAAGAGGTGATTACTGATTTCGAGCTGTCTCCCCACTGTGTTCTGGTAACAACTGACCATGGAAGCAATATGGAATCTGTTTTACGACTGGAGTCATGGTTAGACTGCTTTTCACATTGAACCCATACTTAAAACTTTAGATTCTTCTGCAAGTGCATTCAGAAACTTTGTCAAACAGTCAGCTGGTTTACAAAAACACTTAAGGCTGGCATTGTGAGTGTAATACGATGTGCTTTTGCCTATGCTGAGAGTCAAAGGTAGAAGGGATTTAGTTGCAGGATTCGACCCCAATCTCAACAGCAATGTCACTGTTTTTCTGGCATCATTCATGAAGTTCTTTGAAGAATTAAAGAATGCCCCAAGCCAATGATCCAACTTGTGGCGCCTGGTTATTGCTTGATGGCAAGACTGTGTGGGGTAGATTTTGCCGATCTGGAATCAATGAAGGTGGCGAAAAGAGCACTGGAACAGAAAATATTTCCCAAGTATAATGGCACTACATTGGGTGGCTGCTTTTCTTGATGTGTCATTCAAGGCGTTCAATTTTGTTCTTGAAGAAACCCTTGGTTTCCCAGACTTCAATTGAAATCTCATGAACAACTTGGAAGAATGGACGCTTGGTTACAAGGGCCAATATTTGGATTCTAATACCTCTACAGTTGCTGCAAAACAATCAAGAGTCCATTTTTTCGATTTTCGATTGTCTAAGGTCACAAAATGAGAAACAGGGCACACCATCATGAAGAAATTCAAAAAACAAGCTGGAGTTATATTGCTGGAAATCCATTCTCATGACATCCACAAACCCTACGGATTTTTGGAAAACTACCCCAACTGACTTTCCACTATTGTCATCAGTGGTGAAGAAAATATTTGGAACACAGGCTACAAGCGCACAGAGTGAGATTCCTTAATTTTATTACAAGGGGAATTGAATTCTTAATGGAAGTTTTTCAATTTTAATTAATTTCATAATTGTTATGAACTTAACAAAATGAATTTGCATAACGTATTACATTGTTATATTTTGTGAGATACATGTACAGTTATTAGAGGAATTATTAAATGTAAGAATGTACCAAGAAATTGTAGTGACGTTTTTGCTGTTTAGTTAAGATTTAATACTCTACTAATATTCAAACATTATGTTTTGACATCCTCAAACTGTGTTCACAATGAACTAAACATTTTTTTTTCAAAAACTGCTGAAGTGTACTAGATGGAATGAGAATATAAAAATGGGCTCAGCGTAAAGCTTGAATAGGACTGGAATAAGAATTCAGTCCCATTTCCAACTCTGGTTATTATTACTCAATTAATTTGTGAGGGAATTCGTTTTCTTGAAGTGTAAACAAAGTGCAGGTAATTATTGCTCAATTGTATAAATACAATCAAACCTGTACATCAAGATAATAGATGCTGTTTCACTTGAAACATGTTATTTCCTCTAATCATTATTGCATAAGTATTTTTTGATATGATAATGGAATAGGTTATTGGCGACAATTTGGGAATCTCATCCTCTGAATTTCTAGTGGATCCAAATAGCTGTTATGACAGTGGTGGCCCCCAAATCGTGGACTGATTTAGGATACATATACAGTTATGTATAAGGCTATAAAACTTTGGCATTCGAATTCATGCACCCAATAGTACATTACATTGTGATTAAATCATCCCTGTTGGCTAGAACGAATGCATGGTTTTTACATGCTATTTAATTAGTGGTGGAGCTCTAAAACAACTACTGAGACCTTTTATTTAGCTAGATAATAAATTGTGAGACACATAGGGAAGCACCACACAAGCAAGTTTCTGAACTTTTAGCTTTGGACTTTGCTTCGGCATGATACTGTGAAATTAGTTATCTTTGATGTTTGTTTCTTTCTAAATTCCAAACATTGTATGCTTCTATCAAAGACATTTAATATTTAATTGGTGCATAAAAACTCTAAACTTTGCACAAAAGCATGACGAAGCATCAGCATATTGTAATAAATATAAAATATTATCTATGTTCTACCAAATTCAACTGCATATTGCATCTATCCTATTTAAATTCAAATCTCTACAAACACCTTTATTTTCCTTAATGACTATATTAAATTAAATGAGCGATCCCACAAATTTTTGATTTTAGATAAAAGTTGTGATGGCTTTCATCACATATCATTTAAATTATGGAATAATTTAAATTATGAAACGCGAATAGAAAAAAACTCCAATTTTAGAGAAAAATTGAAAAAATTTCTTCCAATAAAACAATATGCATTAGGAGAGGATAATACACTTCATGCATTAGAAACATACATCATCCAACATTGAGCACCCACACAAACATTCACCCAAACATTGAGTATACTAGTATATATTTTACATATTCTTTTGTAGTTAATTATTTTTTTATATATTTTTTTGTCATGTGTTAGTTTGTAGATTTTTATATTACATACATTGCGCAATAAATTTGCTTTGACTCTTTTGCTCTCTAATATTTCAGTCAGAATGGGCACCTTTCAGTTTGTGCCTTTCTACCTCTGCAAGGCTAACAAGGAATAGTTTTAAGCTACTATTTTGTCACAATAAACAACAATAAATTCCATTATGTAAAAAGATAATTTTATTATAGTGTAATACCATATGCTCAATTTATTAATTCAATTAAATCAAATCTAAAGGTATGCTCAAGTATTCATCCTGTACTGCAATGTGTATATTGCTATATTGGCTGTAAACCAAAAAAAAACAAAAAACTCTAAGACATCACTATCACAATCCAATAAACATTTAGATTTAAACACACTCAAGTTTTGGATATTTGTGTAACGCATTCTCAAACATCTTAAATCAATTTTAATTAATAATTATTATAAAACCAATTCATAAGTTTTAGCATATTTTTTTTGAAAATATATATAATGATTTCGATTGTTTGCAATATAAATAGTTTCAAATACATACATAAAATATAACATAATTTCTAAAAATTAAAATTTGATGAAAATATATTCAATAAGAAACATAATGTATAAAGATTCCATATATGCAAAAACCAGGTGTGCTTAATTTCTTCACTGTTAAACTTTTACTCATGATTTAGAATAACACATATTTGGATAATATGATATATGCAACTTATTTATGCTGTGCAATTTCAATATTCGATATTGATTGAATTTTATTTACACGAAATTTAATATAATTAATATATAATATTAATATAATATAATATAATTTCATAATCTAAAAATTTGAAAAATTCCTAATTTTGGTAAAATTTTGGCAAAAATCGAAAAAAATGGAGATTAAATTTTGTATGGTTTGAAGAAGTTGCAAAATATGCCAAGAAACATTATTTCACACACGTCTTCACTGACTTTCAAATTCTTCGCCTTAATATAAATACACACAATTATTTAGAAGATGAGGTTCTAAGCCTTAATATAAATACATACAATTATTTAGAAGATGAGGTTCTAAGATCTAACATCTCCCATAGCTTTGGCTGTAAAATCAAATTTGTAATTATCATTCTATTTCAAAAAGGTTCTTCTATTAGCACACGTTTTATTTACCAAAAAATTCCAGGAATTTGCTAAGCATTTTTAAGACTCTTGAAGAAACTGTTAAGTGCTTCAACTTTAAAACATTATGATATCCAAAATTTGGAAACGTCCAAGATATAGAGGAGGTCACTTATTTTTTTTTTCATTTCTATGCTCACTTCTTCACTGCTCCATTACAGCATAGCGCTTTGAAGCGCAGCAGGTCAAGATGTGGATTAACACACATAATGCAACAGTTAGTCTGATGTTGTTCCCATGGGCTTTAAGACTTATAATTATATTGATGCTAGACATGGTCAGAATTTTAAATTTTATTCAAAAAAATGAAGTTCTCAAAGAAGCATTTTATTAATTAATTCTTCACACAATAACTAACATAACACAACAGCAAATCAATATTTTGTACTCAATCTAATAATAAAGGTCCAAGGAAGAAGTTCCTCCCTTAATAAACTATGATTGTTTAATTAAAGCTATACAAGCCTGGAATCAAGACCAACAGAATGGAACCAGGACGAATTTGATTTAATATTTGCTCTTATTTTTATTATATATTCAAATTTATTATGTTTGACAAACAAAATATATCTATAATATGTCAATTCAGTATAAAATTCTTTTTATAATAACAAATTGTAGCAAATTTAATGGCATTGCTAGACAAGAAATGTAGGGAACCGACACCAGTGGGAATTGTAGCAAATTCTAAGAGACTAGGCAGTGTCCGAATTATTGGGACTAAAAATGTGTGGCTAAATAAGTCTTTTTTCAATATAATTAAAGCATTGCATTTAAATGCATTTCATTATTATATTATTGTAACTTTCAATGGACGTTTTGTAATATACAATTTTTCCAAGTAATTTACAGCCGTTTTGTGTAAACTACGATTGCGATTTTGTAATTTTTGTACCTGGAAGTGTGCAACTTGTTGCAAACTCAAGCAGTGAAAGCTATAAATTTAAGTGTGAAATACTTTTGTAAGCATAAACATATATATATATATATATATATATATATATATATATATATATATATATGCATTGCATAAATACTCTATCATTTCTATAGCCTGCCACCATTTTCTTTCTTCTACACAGGAATTCACCACTCTAATTTATTGAAATAGTGTTTGACTTAGTCACACTGCTGCACCATTCGCTTGCAGACGATATGCTGTTGTTTTTCTGTGTTTAAACTAACAGTTTTGTTACTTCTTCGAATAATTTGCTTTAGAACTGCACTGCGCTGTTTGTAAATATTTTCTCATTCAGGCCAAACTTTAGGATCCATTCCTTGATTATTTTTTGCTTGACAACTTTTGAATTGAGTAGTATTATCAGGCACTATCTTGTGAAATTACTGATGATGACTAACAAGTGTTACTACCCGTCATAGTCTTTTTACAGTGTCTCTATGTTGATATGCTCTATTTCATTTGTTGTCATTGCAATTATTTTTTTCAGGACTGCGATTTGTTTTGGGAAATGTAATTGGTTTTTAAGCAGATATTGTATACGTTTGTTGATTATGTCTTCTATCACTTTCTGTATGCCTGTAGTTATAAGTCTTGTTTTATACCTCATCTCTAATTATGTATGCTTAAGTTTCTTTTTTGTGTATTCTAGCCAGGTCCCTCTTATAGTATTTCGGGACTCTATCCTAAGATTTTGGCCTTCAGTGTATAGTAGTCCCCTCTCATTGACCTTATCAGTTCAAACACTGAACTCTGAATGCTCTTCATTAGTGCCAGCATTTCCAAATTAGACAAGCCTATATTAATTGTTAGTATTCTTCTTCATTCAATGTTGGAAATTGTTCTGGTTGATCCGCCTCATCTAACCATTGTACTCATTAGTGTCATTTTCAAGGTTTTCATTATTAATTTTTCCTTAATCGCGTTATTGCTTTCCATCAGGATGCTTTGTGATAGGGCTTTACTTATGAGTGCTTACAGAGAATCTTCTGAATCATACTTCAGCGCAAATGCTCCTCATAAATCATTGGATAAAGAATCCTTTACAAATATTTAAGAAGGGATCATATTTGTTGCATGAGTTTTCTCTTGAGCTCATTTTTAGTATGTGGTTCTACCTTTTGCATATTTGCACATAAGTTGCCAAAACTGTTGCTATGAAGTTTTTTCAGTATCCATTTATATTGGCTCTTGAAGCTTTTACCGCCATAGTATGATTTGAAATCTCCAGTTCATAAACTGCTCTTGATGGTGTTATCTAGCATTAAATATTGTACACATTTCCAAGTTTCAGTATGCAAAACTGGCCTTAGGTAAATTAAGTGTAAAAATGCAAATAATAAACCTAAAGATCATGTCTTCTGCCAAAAATTTTGGAATCCAATAAACCAAATTTTGAAATTTCTTAAAATGTGCAATAGAATTAACAGATATAATTTGAAAAAAAGTTTGTTCAATTAGCTCCGATATTGAAGGCAAAATTTTAGAAAAGTTTATAACACTTAAAAAATTTGGAATTTATTTCACTGAAAGTTTGTAAGTGTAAAGTTTAGTAATGCACAGTCGCCAATTTTGCACTTGATAACAAATTTGGGGGGCTTAGGTACAATTTTCACCCCTTTGTAATATTTTGAGATGACACTCTTCAAATTTGGAAACAAAATACCCATATTGCATTCACAGGAATAGGGTTGATGTACTTGTTGTCGAAATAGCAAATTTTCCCCAATATCAGTTTAGTGGTATTGCGTTTGAAGTGTGCTGCCGAAAATTATGATCTTGTGGCACCAGCATTTCAATGTCAAGGGACGGGTCATCTAGAGACAATGCTATTGACAATATTTATGTGTATTTTAGCTAAACCTATTTGATCTTGCAAACCCTAGCATTAACCTTAGTTGGCGACAGATAATCAAATTTAATTTATTATTATTATGTAACTTAGCATTTATGTTATGAATTTATAGCTGTTTTGAAATGAGATTTTATGGCACTTCAAGCAGGACATATTTATTTGAAATTTTTGAAAACCTGGCTATTAATTCAATATTATAATGCGGTGTTCATGATGAATAAGTTAAACAGATAAATTATTATTACTTGAGTGTGGGTAAAGAGCTAGAAAAATGGGAATTATTCACAAGCTATTGGATTGGCTTCAAACTTGGGTCGAATCACTTTTTAATACAATTCTGCAAGTAAAATCTTTAGAAACTGTATAATTTTTGTATTTGTTTTAGGCTACGTTTATACTATGTGATTGGTAGCAAGAGCAGTTAAAAATCACGTCACAGTGCTAATTATCTCAGTTATTAGACGAGCAATTCTACAAAAATATGACAGATCAAAGTTAACCAATCATATTGTCTAAATGTCGCCTTAGTGTTTGTGTTGGTCCTAGGATGGCAGGATTTCATAGATTGTAAATAGAGAATACTAAGAATCCCTAAATTATTCAATCATTAGTGATCCAAATAGGCACCTGTCCTATATTTGTGATTTAATTAGTCTTAATTAAACAAATTTTGATATTCTTCAAATATAAGACTTTAAGTTGGATTTGAATATGTTTCTCTAATGAAATTGAAATTAAATATGAAATGTAAATTTTATTAAAGTAAACCAAAAAGTAGATTATAGAGCTATATCACGAATAGTTTTTTTTTCTCTAATTACAATTTATTTTTTCATAAAAATTTATAGCTGTGTTTGAGATGAAAACATCAATATCCTAATGCCTGGCTATGGCTGAATATGTTTATTTGAAAATTTCTGTATTGTAGCAAATTATTATTATATTAAAATATTGATGATGGGTCCGGGGTGAATATCTTTTTTTGAAATTTTCTAAAGCATAGGCAAATTGTAGCATCTGACTATTATTTCATTATTATTATAATTTAGCATGATATATGTGTTGAAAGCCACAAGGCGCTGTGACACCGAGAAATTTCTCTATTTTAATATAAAGCAAAATGTAGTACGATTTATATGATAAAAGCCATGAGGAACCATTAGAGCCAAAAAATTTCATTATTGTTTCTAATAGTAAAAAATATTATGAAATAGTTTTTTTAATATTAAAAGCTTCAAGATATTTGCGGAAACCCATAAATTTTAAATACATGAAATATTTGCTCTCTAAATTGAGTATAAATTACAATATTACTTTATTGCTATACAAAACAAAATGTTTACATTTAAATTAACATTACACCCATGCTTGCACTTTTAAATATGAGTATTTCACTGATTAACTGTGCTCATAGCTTCAATGATTTCTGAACAATGGCTGTATTTGCAGTTTGATGAAACTCTGCTAACAATGTTGTGTGAAGACATTAAAAGATTAAGTTTAGAATACACGGTATAATTTTATTAAAACATTAATAGTGATTTTACAATGAGATTTCCCTTAATTTCAGTTTTGCGAAGCTAACAACATTGCACGCAGATATTTGCGGAAAACCATTATATTTTCTCATACGGTTCACATTAGACTATACGGTGATTTTATGTAAATTTGAATTTTTTTCGCAGAATTCCGTTTAGAATTTTCTGCACAGATACTTCAAAGAAATAGCAATCATTCCCGTATTTTGTTCAGTAGAGATAATTTAATGGATATTTTACAATGGTAAATGTTTTAAATTGTTCAAAATCGTCTTAAAACATGTTTCTATGACTAATATGTCTATGAAATACTTTCTCAAATTAGTCAATGACAGCATTCGATTTTGCAAAAGAGATATAAGTGCTTTGTAAAAGAAATCTTTCTTTTTTCACTTTTCTAAATGAAAATTTCGACCAAAAAAGCAAGGTACAAGATCATGCCCTGAAGAAAATTCACTTGTATAACTCCTTTTTTTCGAATGTCAACCAAATCTGGAATGACTACTCAGCGCAAAACATAGAGTTAAAACTTACATTTTCAATAGCTGAATAACAAATATTAGAATAGATCATCTTTGGAGAACTACTGTTTTATAAGTTTATATGTTGTGAACACAGTTTATAAATACCATTCAATATTTATTTATTTAATTATTTATTAATAATGTTAGTGCTTTCTACAATATAGAGAAAAAGTGTAAAAAAAGCCACTATTAAGTACTAACTGAATTGTTTCTATTTCTTTGTTGCAGAGGTAAAGATAGTAATATTTCTTGGTTAATATAATAGTTCATTTTAGTTTCGAAAAGTATTTTCTATCATTAGTTAAATAAGTTCTTAGTCATTAATTTTAGATTCATAATAGAAAAATGATGTACTTAGTTATTTGTATTTATTGAAATAATTCTTTGATTGGTAAGATAATTCTTTGTTGTAGCATTCTTTATAAAATTAGTCACTTTCTTTTTAAACAATTGAAACTTTTTTTCAGATCGAGTATCTTTATCCAATTTATTTCATAATTTTACTGCAATATTTATGAATAAATTCTTCATAATTTTGCTTCTAAATTTTTCGCATTGATATGTACCACGTCTATTATATTTTAGAGAGATGTTATCTTTCATTTTATAAAATATTTCCAAAATCTTTTGTTACGTGATATCATCTGGATATAATAACATATAATCTTTTGCCAATTTTCTTTTAATTATTATTGCTATTGATAATTTTGTTTATGAACCAAAATCTAAAACAATTAATGTGGAATAAAAATCGCAGCCACGTCTGCTTTGCTCATTGACATTTGCAAGCAAAGCTGGGTATCTGGAGGTAGTACTTATACCCCCATATCACTTGAAGCTCAACATGTGCTCGTTAGCTTAAATGCCTTGCATATAGAAAATGACATTTCCACTTCATTCCATTTCAATATTGTGGAGTGGAAATGGAAATTATTTTGTGGAGTTCAAATTTAATAGAAAAGCAAACACAAAAAACAGACATTATTGTAGCATCATCCAAATAAGATCATAAATAAACGTCGCAAGAAGAGATTAAGATCAAAAAGGAAGTTGATTTAAAAATATTGTAATTAAATCAATTAGTGTTATTTCAGATTTATTTGTAATATGCAACTAAGAAACAACATGTGTCAAAAAAGAGACATTTGTGTCTGTTGATAAAAATACTTTTTGACTAACTGACGCTTTCATTATTTTCAGCCGCCATCTTGGCAGAAAGTTCAAATTTGAATCGACAGGTACTTCTTTTGGAAATACTATAAATAGATTAAAACCATTGTAAGAAATTGATAAAGAATTTTATTAAGAATTCTTATTTTGTTTCATATTAACAGTTTGATTATTTAGTACGATGTCGAGCTAATCAAGTGGTGTTTAATAGTGGTCTGGATACATCACAGGGAATGATTCTAGGGTCTCTGTGCCAGATCACGAAAGTGCACATATGTTAGGTGTAGGGTTTTCTCTGGATTAGCCGACTAGCATTTCACTTCTACATGTATTAAATAATTAGTTGTCAGCAAACGGTTGGATGACCGAACTCTAGGAATCATATTAATACTATTTTAGATCCAAATTAATGACCTATAATCGACTGATAAAGTGACCGTACATGTAGTAAGTTATAAATGTAGGTTAGGAAGTTGTTCAAACCGAATATATCTAAATAAGCCAATATATTTTGGTAATGGCTACATGTAATGTTTAACAAACAACTAGTAACAATTCAGGTTGCAAATTGATATAACACTTTCACACAACAGAGTTTAAGTCGAATTGTGTCATGTCTTGAGTAAGCACTGAGCTAATGTAGGGTACACATAAGCTATATTGATTCAGCTGAGAAGTGGCACTCAAGCATCGAATGGAATGGTGAAACTGGATGTGGAGATCCGCTTTGGGCAGATGCCCCTCAGAAGATGGTTAGGGAAATTACCGCATGGCTTCGTCACCTAAAAAGTGAGCAGTTAATTCGAGGTTACATAAGTTAACAGAAGAAACTAGTCAAGCACTAATAACAAGTAAATCCTTACCCACAATAACACAGCTAACGTTATAAAGTAACAGTAGATAAACAGTGATAATGCCTGGTAGAGGATGTTACATTATCAACACAATAGAAAATGCTTAGCAGCCATATATATATATTTCCAACTGGTTTCTATTTATAAATCATTGTCAGTGAACAAATGCGTGGGATTTAATTTACAATTACTACATTAAATGATGTTAAAATATGCATACATTTATAATATGTTCATTATACCTTGCATCTTATATTAATAATGTAGAATTTTCATGCTACTGTACTATTATTTGGCAATAACTAAGTAAAGTAATTTTGTGCAACCAAAAGTGACATAATTTGGCTATGCAACATGTGACAAGATTTCGTTTCTAATAGCTTTTGAAATATTATTCTATGTATAAATGAATTGGTTATCTTATTGTAGTCCTCTGGGGAAAATGTCGATAAAGTTAATTTTTTATTAAACTGTTAGAGACTAATATTAAAAGTCAAAAAATGCAAAGTCCTAAATTTCAAGTGATTAATAAGGAGATAGAGACTATCATCAAATATCTAGATGTTCTCCTTAGTGATTATATTTATATCACTTTTAGCAAGTTTTAATTTTGAGTCCAAAGCATTTAATTTTTACAGTGTAGTGATTATGCATATTTTTCTTATGAACAAAGAAAAAATTGTGCAGTAATGTAACACCCTCTACCAGGCATCATTACTGCTTATCCTTTGTTACTCTATAACATTGGTTGTATACTTGCGGGTAGGGATGTACTAACTGGATATTGCTTAGCTTTTGCATACTTCCGTTAATGTAATATAACTAGATTTAACCATTCACTGCTTAGGTGATGAAGCCATCCAGCCTCTTCTCCAATGTATGGTTAGAATACATGTATCCTTAGAATATTTAATTATAAGCCTGATTTCTATATGTTGAAATTATATTTTTAGATATAGATGTATATTTAGGTTAGATATTAATTTGTATGTGTATATTCTGATTTTGCATTTAATAAAAACCTATATTTCTTATATATATATATATATATATAATTGATATGACATTCCTCTTTGTATATTCTAATTTTTGTATTTCATAAAAAGTATATTTCGTATGTATACATATATATTTAGGTTTGGTATATCATTCGTCTTTATATGTTCTCATTTTTGTATTTCATAAAAACGTATATTTCTTATGTATACATATATATTTATGTTTGATATGACATTCATCTTTGTATATTCTAATTTTTGTATTGCATAAAAACGTATATTTCGTATATATACATATGTATTTAGGT
>CABFPE010001222.1:11842-29135 GCA_900660155.1 Hofstenia miamia | reverse complement strand
CGCAGCAGGTCAAGATGTGGATTAACACACATAATGCAACAGTTAGTCTGATGTTGTTCCCATGGGCTTTAAGACTTATAATTATATTGATGCTAGACATGGTCAGAATTTTAAATTTTATACAAAAAAATGAAGTTCTCAAAGAAGCATTTTATTAATTAATTCTTCACACAATAACTAACATAACACAACAGCAAATCAATATTTTGTACTCAATCTAATAATAAAGGTCCAAGGAAGAAGTTCCTCCCTTAATAAACTATGATTGTTTAATTAAAGCTATACAAGCCTGGAATCAAGACCAACAGAATGGAACCAGGACGAATTTGATTTAATATTTGCTCTTATTTTTATTATATATTCAAATTTATTATGTTTGACAAACAAAATATATCTATAATATGTCAATTCAGTATAAAATTCTTTTTATAATAACAAATTGTAGCAAATTTAATGGCATTGCTAGACAAGAAATGTAGGGAACCGACACCAGTGGGAATTGTAGCAAATTCTAAGAGACTAGGCAGTGTCCGAATTA
Organism: Hofstenia miamia; assembly: GCA_900660155.1. NCBI lineage: Eukaryota > Metazoa > Xenacoelomorpha > Acoela > Hofsteniidae > Hofstenia > Hofstenia miamia. Next base: position 28,597 of record CABFPE010001222.1, on the reverse strand, counting down.
TTGGGACTAAAAATGTGTGGCTAAATAAGTCTTTTTTCAATATAATTAAAGCATTGCATTTAAATGCATTTCATTATTATATTATTGTAACTTTCAATGAACGTTTTGTAATATACAATTTTTCCAAGTAATTTACAGCCGTTTTGTGTAAACTACGATTGTGATTTTGTAATTTTTGTACCTGGAAGTGTGCAACTTGTTGCAAACTCAAGCAGTGAAAGCTATAAATTTAAGTGTGAAATACTTTTGTAAGCATAAACATATATATATATATATATATAAATTTATATATATATATATATATATGCATTGCATAAATACTCATTTCTATAGCCTGCCACCATTTTCTTTCTTCTACACAGGAATTCACCACTCTAATTTATTGAAATAGTGTTTGACTTAGTCACACTGCTGCACCATTCGCTTGCAGACGATATGCTGTTGTTTTTCTGTGTTTAAACTAACAGTTTTGTTACTTCTTCGAATAATTTGCTTTAGAACTGCACTGCGCTGTTTGTAAATATTTTCTCATTCAGGCCAAACTTTAGGATCCATTCCTTGATTATTTTTTGCTTGACAACTTTTGAATTGAGTAGTATTATCGGGCACTATCTTGTGAAATTACTGATGATGACTAACAAGTGTTACTACCCGTCATAGTCTTTTTACAGTGTCTCTATGTTGATATGCTCTATTTCATTTGTTGTCATTGCAATTATTTTTTTCAGGACTGCGATTTGTTTTGGGAAATGTAATTGGTTTTTAAGCAGATATTGTATACGTTTGTTGATTATGTCTTCTATCACTTTCTGTATGCCTGTAGTTATAAGTCTTGTTTTATACCTCATCTCTAATTATGTATGCTTAAGTTTCTTTTTTGTGTATTCTAGCCAGGTCCCTCTTATAGTATTTCGGGACTCTATCCTAAGATTTTGGCCTTCAGTGTATAGTAGTCCCCTCTCATTGACCTTATCAGTTCAAACCCTGAACTCTGAATGCTCTTCATTAGTGCCAGCATTTCCAAATTAGACAAGCCTATATTAATTGTTAGTATTCTTCTTCATTCAATGTTGGAAATTGTTCTGGTTGATCCGCCTCATCTAACCATTGTACTCATTAGTGTCATTTTCAAGGTTTTCATTATTAATTTTTCCTTAATCGCGTTATTGCTTTCCATCAGGATGCTTTGTGATAGGGCTTTACTTATGAGTGCTTACAGAGAATCTTCTGAATCATACTTCAGCGCAAATGCTCCTCATAAATCATTGGATAAACAATCCTTTACAAATATTTAAGAAGGGATCATATTTGTTGCATGAGTTTTCTCTTGAGCTCATTTTTAGTATGTGGTTCTACCTTTTGCATATTTGCACATAAGTTGCCAAAACTGTTGCTATGAAGTTTTTTCAGTATCTATTTATATTGGCTCTTGAAGCTTTTACCGCCATAGTATGATTTGAAATCTCCAGTTCATAAACTGCTCTTGATGGTGTTATCTAGCATTAAATATTGTACACATTTCCAAGTTTCAGTATGCAAAACTGGCCTTAGGTAAATTAAGTGTAAAAATGCAAATAATAAACCTAAAGATCATGTCTTCTGCCAAAAATTTTGGAATCCAATAAACCAAATTTTGAAATTTCTTAAAATGTGCAATAGAATTAACAGATATAATTTGAAAAAAAGTTTGTTCAATTAGCTCCGATATTGAAGGCAAAATTTTAGAAAAGTTTATAACACTTAAAAAATTTGGAATTTATTTCACTGAAAGTTTGTAAGTGTAAAGTTTAGTAATGCACAGTCGCCAATTTTGCACTTGATAACAAATTTGGGGGGCTTAGGTACAATTTTCACCCCTTTGTAATATTTTGAGATGACACTCTTCAAATTTGGAAACAAAATACCCATATTGCATTCACAGGAATAGGGTTGATGTACTTGTTGTCGAAATAGCAAATTTTCCCCAATATCAGTTTAGTGGTATTGCGTTTGAAGTGTGCTGCCGAAAATTATGATCTTGTGGCACCAGCATTTCAATGTCAAGGGACGGGTCATCTAGAGACAATGCTATTGACAATATTTATGTGTATTTTAGCTAAACCTATTTGATCTTGCAAACCCTAGCATTAACCTTAGTTGGCGACAGATAATCAAATTTAATTTATTATTATTATGTAACTTAGCATTTATGTTATGAATTTATAGCTGTTTTGAAATGAGATTTTATGGCACTTCAAGCAGGACATATTTATTTGAAATTTTTGAAAACCTGGCTATTAATTCAATATTATAATGCGGTGTTCATGATGAATAAGTTAAACAGATAAATTATTACTAGTTGAGTGTGGGTAAAGAGCTAGAAAAATGGGAATTATTCACAAGCTATTGGATTGGCTTCAAACTTGGGTCGAATCACTTTTTAATACAATTCTGCAAGTAAAATCTTTAGAAACTGTATAATTTTTGTATTTGTTTTAGGCTACGTTTATACTATGTGATTGGTAGCAAGAGCAGTTAAAAATCACGTCACAGTGCTAATTATCTCAGTTATTAGACGAGCAATTCTACAAAAATATGACAGATCAAAGTTAACCAATCATATTGTCTAAATGTCGCCTTAGTGTTTGTGTTGGTCCTAGGATGGCAGGATTTCATAGATTGTAAATAGAGAATACTAAGAATCCCTAAATTATTCAATCATTAGTGATCCAAATAGGCACCTGTCCTATATTTGTGATTTAATTAGTCTTAATTAAACAAATTTTGATATTCTTCAAATATAAGACTTTAAGTTGGATTTGAATATGTTTCTCTAATGAAATTGAAATTAAATATGAAATGTAAATTTTATTAAAGTAAACCAAAAAGTAGATTATAGAGCTATATCACGAATAGTTTTTTTTTCTCTAATTACAATTTATTTTTTCATAAAAATTTATAGCTGTGTTTGAAATGAAAACATCAATATCCTAATGCCTGGCAATAGCTGAATATTTTTACTTGAAAATTTCTGTATTGTAGCAAATTATTATTATATTAAAATATTGATGATGGGTCCGGGGTGAATATCTTTTTTTGAAATTTTCTAAAGCATAGGCAAATTGTAGCATCTGACTATTATTTCATTATTATTATAATTTAGCATGATATATGTGTTGAAAGCCACAAGGCGCTGTGACACCGAGAAATTTCTCTATTTTAATATAAAGCAAAATGTAGTACGATTTATATGATAAAAGCCATGAAGAACCATTAGAGCCAAAAAATTTCATTATTGTTTCTAATAGTAAAAAATATTATGAAATAGTTTTTTTAATATTAAAAGCTTCAAGATATTTGCGGAAAACCATTATATTTTCTCATACGGTTCACATTAGACTATACGGTGATTTTATGTAAATTTGAATTTTTTTCGCAGAATTCCGTTTAGAATTTTCTGCACAGATACTTCAAAGAAATAGCAAACATTCCCGTATTTTGTTCAGTAGAGATAATTTAATGGATATTTTACAATGGTAAATGTTTTAAATTGTTCAAAATCGTCTTAAAACATGTTTCTATGACTAATATGTCTATGAAATACTTTCTCAAATTAGTCAATGACAGCATTCGATTTTGCAAAAGACATATAAGTGCTTTGTAAAAGAAATCTTTCTTTTTTCACTTTTCTAAATAAAAATTTCGACCAAAAAAGCAAGGTACAAGATCATGCCCTGAAGAAAATTCACTTGTATAACTCATTTTTTTCGAATGTCAACCAAATCTGGAATGACTACTAAGCGCAAATTATAGAGTTAAAACTTACATTTTCAATAGCTGAATAACAAATATTAGAATAGATCATCTTTGGAGAACTACTGTTTTATAAGTTTATGTGTTGTTATCACAGTTTATAAATACCATTCAATATTTATTTATTTAATTATTTATTAATAATGTTAGTGCTTTCTACAATATAGAGAAAAAGTGTAAAAAAAGCCACTATTAAGTACTAACTGAATTGTTTCTATTTCTTTGTTGCAGAGGTAAAGATAGTAATATTTCTTGGTTAATATAATAGTTCATTTTAGTTTCGAAAAGTATTTTCTATCATTAGTTAAATAAGTTCTTAGTCATTAATTTTAGATTCATAATAGAAAAATGATGTACTTAGTTATTTGTATTTATTGAAATAATTCTTTGATTGGTAAGATAATTCTTTGTTGGAGCATTCTTTATAAAATTAGTCACTTTCTTTTTAAACAATTGAAACTTTTTTTCAGATGGAGCATCATCCAATTTATTTCATAATTTTACTGCAATATAAAAATATTGTAATTAAATCAATTAGTGTTATTTCAGATTTATTTGTAATATGCAACTAAGAAACAACATGTGTCAAAAAAGAGACATTTGTGTCTGTTGATAAAAATACTTTTTGACTAACTGACGCTTTCATTATTTTCAGCCGCCATCTTGGCAGAAAGTTCAAATTTGAATCGACAGGTACTTCTTTTGGAAATACTATAAATAGATTAAAACCATTGTAAGAAGTTGATAAAGAATTTTATTCAGAATTCTTATTTTGTTTCATATTAATGGTTTGATTATTTAGTATGATGTTGAGCTAATCAAGTGGTGTTTAGTAGTGCTCTGGATACATCACAGGGAATGATTCTAGGGTCTCTGTGCCAGATCACGAAAGTGCACATATGTTAGGTGTAGGGTTTTCTCTGGATTAGCCGACTAGCATTTCACTTCTACATGTATTAAATAATTAGTTGTCAGCAAACGGTTGGATGACCGAACTCTAGGAATCATATTAATACTATTTTAGATCCAAATTAATGACCTATAATCGACTGATAAAGTGACCGTACATGTAGTAAGTTATAAATGTAGGTTAGGAAGTTGTTCAAACCGAATATATCTAAATAAGCCAATATATTTTGGTAATGGCTACATGTAATGTTTAACAAACAACTAGTAACAATTCAGGTTGCAAATTGATATAACACTTTCACACAACAGAGTTTAAGTCGAATTGTGTCATGTCTTGAGTAAGCACTGAGCTAATGTAGGGTACACATAAGCTATATTGATTCAGCTGAGAAGTGGCACTCAAGCATCGAATGGAATGGTGAAACTGGATGTGGAGATCCGCTTTGGGCAGATGCCCCTCAGAAGATGGTTAGGGAAATTACCGCATGGCTTCGTCACCTAAAAAGTGAGCAGTTAATTCGAGGTTACATAAGTTAACAGAAGAAACTAGTCAAGCACTAATAACAAGTAAATCCTTACCCACAATAACACAGCTAACGTTATAAAGTAACAGTAGATAAACAGTGATAATGCCTGGTAGAGGATGTTACATTATCAACACAATAGAAAATGCTTAGCAGCCATATATATATATTTCCAACTGGTTTCTATTTATAAATCATTGTCAGTGAACAAATGCGTGGGATTTAATTTACAATTACTACATTAAATGATGTTAAAATATGCATACATTTAAAATATGTTCAGTAAATTGATCGTACTTATATTAATAATGTAGAACTTTCATGCTACTTATGTACTATTATTTTGGCAATAACTAAGTAAAGTAATTTTGTGCAACCAAAAGTGACATAATTTGGCTATGCAACATGTGACAAGATTTCGTTTCTAATAGCTTTTGAAATATTATTCTATGTATAAATGAATTGGTTATCTTATTGTAGTCCTCTGGGGAAAATGTCGATAAAGTTAATTTTTTATTAAACTGTTAGAGACTAATATTAAAAGTCAAAAAATGCAAAGTCCTAAATTTCAAGTGATTAATAAGGAGATAGAGACTATCATCAAATATCTAGATGTTCTCCTTAGTGATTATATTTATATCACTCTTAGCAAGTTTTAATTTTGAGTCCAAAGCATTTAATTTTTACAGTGTAGTGATTATGCATATTTTTCTTATGAACAAAGAAAAAATTGTGCAGTAATGTAACACCCTCTACCAGGCATCATTACTGCTTATCCTTTGTTACTCTATAACATTGGTTGTATACTTGCGGGTAGGGATGTACTAACTGGATATTGCTTAGCTTTTGCATACTTCCGTTAATGTAATATAACTAGATTTAACCATTCACTGCTTAGGTGACGAAGCCATCCAGCCTCTTCTCCAATGATCGATAGTGGGCATCTGCCCGAAGCTGATCTCCACATCCAGTGTCACTTGTTCACTGAAGATCCATTTGGCTAAGTTCCACTTCTTAGCTCAATGATGTAACTTATGTGTACCCTATCCTAGCTCAGTGAATACTCAAGACAAGACACAATTCGATTTAGTCTCTACCTTGTAAAAATGTTTCATGATAATGCAACTGGAATTGTTACTAGCTGCTTTATTAATATTGCATACAGCCATCACCGAAATATATTGGCTTTGATAATTAGTTTAATAATCAGCAGCTTCTTAACCTACATTTAATAATTAATGCATGCTCAGTCACTTTATCAGTCACATTATAGTTGATAATTTGGATCTAAAATATTACAGATATAATTCCTAGGTTTCAGTCATCCAACCATATTTCGAGTCTGTTATAATTAATACATGCACTAAATGACCGATAGTCAACTAAACGAGAGAAAAACTCCTATAACTAACGTATGTGCACTTTCATGATCTGGCACAAAGACCCTAGAATCAATCTCGTGATGGATCCAGAACACTACTGAACACCACTCATTTAGCTTGACATTCTATTAAATAATCAAACTGTATTAATCAAACAATGTAAGAATTCCGAATAAAAGTCTTTATCAATCGTTTACAGTAAATTTAATCTATTTATAGTATTTTTAAAAAAGTACCTGTTGATTTCAAATTTAAGCTGTTTTTCTCCACGATGGCTGCTCAAAATAATGGAAGCAACTTTGCCACCTCAGTTTTGACAAAAGTATTATTATTGACATATACTAATCTCTCATAATTGGCACTTGTTTTTACTTAATTGCATAACACAAATTAATCTAAGCTGATTCTATATTGTTACAATTCTTTCCCATTCATAGCTGCTTTTGATCTTATTCTTCTTTCTTCCCAATCAATTTTAGCTGCTTAGTTACTTTGGATGATGCTACAGTAATTCAATTCTCTCTTCATTTTAAATCAACGTTTCTTATACTAAGCTTTGAAAGAAAAAATAATTTTAAATCAATAAGTGTGAATGACATCCAGTCAAAATTTTTAATGTTCTATAAATATGAGAGAGTGCATATTGAATAGCATTTGTACACTGGGTTGAAAGCTTATAAATTTATAAAGCATTTATGCAAGACAACATCCATGATTTACCAGCAGTTTAATTAATTATGTGATTTGTCCAAATGATTTGGAAAATGACAAGATTTGTAAACTAGCTGCGTTTGTATTCCTAATTTAATGCAACCACAATTAAGGAAGTTAGTTGCTAGAACCTATTGTAGTATATTTGCATCCCTAAGTTGTAAATTGATAATATGTGTCGATTTAGTAATATAGCGATGATAAGCAATGTACAATTAGTGATTGAATATTCTTTGTATTCTGATTGGTTGCTCGTACGAGGAATCCATTTTGTTTGCGTAATTTGAATTTCAGACATCGCAGTAGTTTTAAATATTTGTTCTGCTATTACTCACCATTTGATCACAAGTGAGTTAATGTTATCTATTATTTGTAAATACCCAAATGTGTGATTTCTGTTAATTTAAGTTTTGCTACCCTAGCTTCCAGTTGCTTTTATTTTAACTATTATAGATTTCCCCAGCCGTATATTTACTAACATTATCTTTTAGCATTTTTCGGATAAGATAGTTTTCATAAAGTGCCCTCTTATTATCTTTTATTATCTTTATTATTTTATATGTATTTGATCAACATGATCAACGCTTAAGGTATCACTCCGGGCGAAAGGTAGGATAACCAGAGGCTCTAAATGGCCCTCTGGTTTGACTCCTCTAGTCTAGGTGATAGTAGGTATTAGGTATAAGGATGAGTACGGTTAGGAAGCGCGGTTTGCATGTAGCTATAATAATTGCATTTTCTCTAGTCTAAAATGAGCTGAGACATTAGGTATTGGAAATGGTTCATCGCTTCGGCTGGAGGCCTGATTCTGTAAGAAGAAGTTTGGAATTAAATTATTCTCTGAATACTGATTAACCTTGGAATGAAAATGCTCTTGTTCTCTCATTAGATAGATAACACAATAACTAGTAGTTTCATCAGTTATGTTTTAATATATCTAAAGATGGAATGCTTGCTGAGTGTTGCACGTGCTTCTACCACAAGACAAGCATTCTACTTAATCTATTAATGCAATTATAATAAATACAGCCAATACATTAGATATAGGGGATATTGCAACACTGTTGGTAATCGAAATCATATGTGCATAGCCAAACTTAGTTTTGGTTCCAAATTTTATTCACTTAGTTATTGCCAAATAATTTAGCTGTAGCATGAAAGGTCTAAATTATCAAGATAACATGCAAGGTATGATAAAACGATTATATATATATATATATATATATATGTCGAATTTTATAATGAAGATTTGATATCAAAACAGTCCCNGAAATATACGTTTTTATGAAATGCAAAAATTAGAATATACTAAGATGAATGTCATATCAATCATAAATATATATGTATACATAAGAAATATACGTTTTTATGAAATACAAAAATGAGAACATATAAAGACGAATGATATACCAAACCTAAATATATATGTATACATACGAAATATACTTTTTATGAAATACAAAAATTAGAATATACAAAGAGGAATGTCATATCAATTATAAATATATATGTATACATAAGAAATATAGGTTTTTATTAAATGCAAAATCAGAATATACACATACAAATTAATATCTAACCTAAATATACATCTATATCTAAAAATATAATTTCAACATATAGAAATCAGGCTTATAATTAAATATTCTAAGGATACATGTATTCTAACCATACATTGGAGAAGAGGCTGGATGGCTTCATCACCTAAGCAGTGAACGGTTAAATCTAGTTATATTACATTAACGGAAGTATGCAAAAGCTAAGCAATATCCAGTTAGTACATCCCTACCCGCAAGTATACAACCAATGTTATAGAGTAACAAAGGATAAGCAGTAATGATGCCTGGTAGAGGGTGTTACATTACTGCACAATTTTTTCTTTGTTCATAAGAAAAATATGCATAATCACTACACTGTAAAAATTAAATGCTTTGGACTCAAAATTAAAACTTGCTAAAAGTGATATAAATATAATCACTAAGGAGAACATCTAGATATTTGATGATAGTCTCTATCTCCTTATTAATCACTTGAAATTTAGGACTTTGCATTTTTTGACTTTTAATATTAGTCTCTAACAGTTTAATAAAAAATTAACTTTATCGACATTTTCCCCAGAGGACTACAATAAGATAACCAATTCATTTATACATAGAATAATATTTCAAAAGCTATTAGAAACGAAATCTTGTCACATGTTGCATAGCCAAATTATGTCACTTTTGGTTGCACAAAATTACTTTACTTAGTTATTGCCAAAATAATAGTACATAAGTAGCATGAAAGTTCTACATTATTAATATAAGTACGATCAATTTACTGAACATATTTTAAATGTATGCATATTTTAACATCATTTAATGTAGTAATTGTAAATTAAATCCCACGCATTTGTTCACTGACAATGATTTATAAATAGAAACCAGTTGGAAATATATATATATGGCTGCTAAGCATTTTCTATTGTGTTGATAATGTAACATCCTCTACCAGGCATTATCACTGTTTATCTACTGTTACTTTATAACGTTAGCTGTGTTATTGTGGGTAAGGATTTACTTGTTATTAGTGCTTGACTAGTTTCTTCTGTTAACTTATGTAACCTCGAATTAACTGCTCACTTTTTAGGTGACGAAGCCATGCGGTAATTTCCCTAACCATCTTCTGAGGGGCATCTGCCCAAAGCGGATCTCCACATCCAGTTTCACCATTCCATTCGATGCTTGAGTGCCACTTCTCAGCTGAATCAATATAGCTTATGTGTACCCTACATTAGCTCAGTGCTTACTCAAGACATGACACAATTCGACTTAAACTCTGTTGTGTGAAAGTGTTATATCAATTTGCAACCTGAATTGTTACTAGTTGTTTGTTAAACATTACATGTAGCCATTACCAAAATATATTGGCTTATTTAGATATATTCGGTTTGAACAACTTCCTAACCTACATTTATAACTTACTACATGTACGGTCACTTTATCAGTCGATTATAGGTCATTAATTTGGATCTAAAATAGTATTAATATGATTCCTAGAGTTCGGTCATCCAACCGTTTGCTGACAACTAATTATTTAATACATGTAGAAGTGAAATGCTAGTCGGCTAATCCAGAGAAAACCCTACACCTAACATATGTGCACTTTCGTGATCTGGCACAGAGACCCTAGAATCATTCCCTGTGATGTATCCAGACCACTATTAAACACCACTTGATTAGCTCGACATCGTACTAAATAATCAAACTGTTAATATGAAACAAAATAAGAATTCTTAATAAAATTCTTTATCAATTTCTTACAATGGTTTTAATCTATTTATAGTATTTCCAAAAGAAGTACCTGTCGATTCAAATTTGAACTTTCTGCCAAGATGGCGGCTGAAAATAATGAAAGCGTCAGTTAGTCAAAAAGTATTTTTATCAACAGACACAAATGTCTCTTTTTTGACACATGTTGTTTCTTAGTTGCATATTACAAATAAATCTGAAATAACACTAATTGATTTAATTACAATATTTTTAAATCAACTTTCTTTTTGATCTTAATCTCTTCTTGCGACGTTTATTTATGATCTTATTTGGATGATGCTACAATAATGTCTGTTTTTTGTGTTTGCTTTTCTATTAAATTTGAACTCCACAAAATAATTTCCATTTCCACTCCACAATCTTGAAATGGAATGAAGTGGAAATGTCATTTTCTATATGCAAGGCATTTAAGCTAACGAGCACATGTTGAGCTTCAAGTGATATGGGGGTATAAGTACTACCTCCAGATACCCAGCTTTGCTTGCAAATGTCAATGAGCAAAACAGACGTGGCTGCGATTTTTATTCCACATTAATTGTTTTAGATTTTGGTTCATAAACAAAATTATCAATAGCAATAATAATTAAAAGAAAATTGGCAAAAGATTATATGTTATTATATCCAGATGATATCACGTAACAAAAGATTTTGGAAATATTTTATAAAATGAAAGATAACATCTCTCTAAAATATAATAGACGTGGTACATATCAATGCGAAAAATTTAGAAGCAAAATTATGAAGAATTTATTCATAAATATTGCAGTAAAATTATGAAATAAATTGGATAAAGATACTCGATCTGAAAAAAAGTTTCAATTGTTTAAAAAGAAAGTGACTAATTTTATAAAGAATGCTACAACAAAGAATTATCTTACCAATCAAAGAATTATTTCAATAAATACAAATAACTAAGTACATCATTTTTCTATTATGAATCTAAAATTAATGACTAAGAACTTATTTAACTAATGATAGAAAATACTTTTCGAAACTAAAATGAACTATTATATTAACCAAGAAATATTACTATCTTTACCTCTGCAACAAAGAAATAGAAACAATTCAGTTAGTACTTAATAGTGGCTTTTTTTACACTTTTTCTCTATATTGTAGAAAGCACTAACATTATTAATAAATAATTAAATAAATAAATATTGAATGGTATTTATAAACTGTGTTCACAACATATAAACTTATAAAACAGTAGTTCTCCAAAGATGAACTATTTTAATATTTGTTATTCAGCTATTGAAAATATAAGTTTTAACTCTATGTTTTGCGCTGAGTAGTCATTCCAGATTTGGTTGACATTCGAAAAAAAGGAGTTATACAAGTGAATTTTCTTCAGGGCATGATCTTGTACCTTGCTTTTTTGGTCGAAATTTTCATTTAGAAAAGTGAAAAAAGAAAGATTTCTTTTACAAAGCACTTATATCTCTTTTGCAAAATCGAATGCTGTCATTGACTAATTTGAGAAAGTATTTCATAGACATATTAGTCATAGAAACATGTTTTAAGACGATTTTGAACAATTTAAAACATTTACCATTGTAAAATATCCATTAAATTATCTCTACTGAACAAAATACGGGAATGTTTGCTATTTCTTTGAAGTATCTGTGCAGAAAATTCTAAACGGAATTCTGCGAAAAAAATTCAAATTTACATAAAATCACCGTATAGTCTAATGTGAACCGTATGAGAAAATATAATGGTTTTCCGCAAATATCTGCGTGCAATGTTGTTAGCTTCGCAAAACTGAAATTAAGGGAAATCTCATTGTAAAATCACTATTAATGTTTTAATAAAATTATACAGTGTATTCTAAACTTTTTCTTTTAATGTCTTCGCACAACATTGTTAGCAGAGTTTCATCAAACTGCAAATACAGCCATTGTTCAGAAATCATTGAAGCTATGAGCACAGTTAATCAGTGAAATACTCATATTTAAAAGTGCAAGCATGGGTGTAATGTTAATTTAAATGTAAACATTTTGTTTTGTATAGCAATAAAGTAATATTGTAATTTATACTCAATTTAGAGAGCAAATATTTCATGTATTTTCGTCTGATTTACGAGCTTTTTACAACATCTTGAAGCTTTTAATATTAAAAAAACTATTTCATAATATTTTTTACTATTAGAAACAATAATGAAATTTATTGGCTCTAATGGTTCCTCATGGCTTTTATCATATAAATCGTACTACATTTTGCTTTATATTAAAATAGAGAAATTTCTCGGTGTCACAGCGCCTTGTGGCTTTCAACACATATATCATGCTAAATTATAATAATAATGAAATAATAGTCAGATGCTACAATTTGCCTATGCTTTAGAAAATTTCAAAAAAAGATATTCACCCCGGACCCATCATCAATATTTTAATATAATAATAATTTGCTACAATACAGAAATTTTCAAATAAACATATTCAGCCATAGCCAGGCATTAGGATATTGATGTTTTCATCTCAAACACAGCTATAAATTTTTATGAAAAAATAAATTGTAATTAGAGAAAAAAAAACTATTCGTGATATAGCTCTATAATCTACTTTTTGGTTTACTTTAATAAAATTTACATTTCATATTTAATTTCAATTTCATTAGAGAAACATATTCAAATCCAACTTAAAGTCTTATATTTGAAGAATATCAAAATTTGTTTAATTAAGACTAATTAAATCACAAATATAGGACAGGTGCCTATTTGGATAACTAATTATTGAATAATTCCTAAGTTAATCAAAAGTTGAAAATCTTGATAAGTTCTTGGAAATTTCTTAGATTTTTCAATGAAGAAATTTTTTTCGAAGAAATTCCAAGAATCTTGAAATAAATTTTCAAGAAATCCAAGAATCAGGAAAAAATCTTGAAAAGTTCTTAGACGTTTCTTATATATTCTTGGAAAAAAACTTGGCAAGAAATTCTTAAGATTTTCTAAGAATCTTGAAAGAAATTTCCAAGAAATTCTAAAAAGTATAGAAAATCCTCAAATGTTCTTGAAAGTTTCTTAAATATTTCCAATAGTCATAAAATTAAATGCAAGAAATTTTAAGAAGTCGCCATAAATCTACAATGTAATTTGGAAACAATGTACAGAACAAATTCGTAACATCGACTCTTTTAAGGTTATATATTCATATTTCATATATTTAAATTGAGTCTGTTTTTCCACAATATAGCTTCCAGTAGTATGATTTCCCTCAACAACAAGAATGATAAACTAATACAATAGACAAGTTTAATAGTGTGATATATCTGGTCATTATAAGCAAAGTGTAGAATAAATTACATTTTTGTTTTGTCTTAAGTACGTGTGTGGGTTTTACCAAATATGCTTATTAAATATTAGAAATTGCAAGTTTTTGCATAAACTAGTTTTTGGTTTTTCCCGAAAAATTATTTTGCTTTATTACTGAAATAAGGCATTACGCTTTTAATGATTATTATTATATCACTGATTCAAACATTTGTTATTAAATTTTACCAAATAAAAGAAGTAAGTAAGGTAAGCATGTAAACGAAATTAATGTGGAATTTCCAATGTCATGCATGTTAATAAAAAAACAAGAATGTAAACTAAATTAATGTGGCATTTCCAATGTCATGTATGTTAATAAAATAACAAGTATGTAAAGAAAATAAAACATTATAAAAAAATTGGTTACGTTTAAACAATAGACTGCAAACAAATGTGTTTGCCAAAAAAACCAATATATTCCAATGACGTCAGAGATACACAAATGGCCAAAGTACACAATTACATCATAGCCATGCCAGACATCCCCGCCAGGCCAGAAGGTCAATTTGTGTAACGTAATTGAACCCGAGTCATACTACTGCTTCCATCCATATTTGCGGAATTTTTTTTACATCTTGCAAAAAACCGCTCCTAAAATATGAAAATTATATAAAAAGAATTTATTTCATGCATTCAAAATTTGATTAATTATAACAGAATTTTTATAATTTCTCTTTGCAATAAAAGACCTAAGAATTTTACTTTAATTTTGGAATGGTTAAAAATGAGAATGCCCGAGCAATCAAGATCAAGAACATATTGTTTTAGTGAGTTTTCACGAGATTATCCTATGGATTTACAATTTCTTTACACAATAATCAGGAAATTCATTGAATATCTGAAAAAAATAAGTAATTTGTTTCATCTTCAGTTCTTATTCAGTTTTATATTTCTTATTGAATGCAATTTTGATACTCAATTTCAGTTATATATCTCACAGGTGGGAGTGCGTCAAGATTTTGTTAAAATGGGGCAAAAGTAGGACGGAAACACTTTTCATTTAAGAAAGTTTGAAGTAAGAGATTGGAAATTTTACAGATCGTAAAAGTATTTTCTTGCATCAAAGTTCCTTGATTAAAAATTTTTTATTTCTTGGAAATTTAGTCGCAATATAAAAAACAGATTACCATGTATTTATCTCTTGGTAAAATTTAATTCTATTCAATGATATCACCTATCAGCAAGATCATGTTGATTTGATTTTTAGTCAATAGGCTTTGCAATTACATTGGAAGGAGTTCAATCGTCCTTGTGTAAATGTATTACATAAAATATTAGTTTTTAAAAAGCTTTATAGAGTTAAAATTAAATTTCATTTTGCTAATAATAATGTTATTAATATGCATTGGCGTCAAGTTTGTTATTAGATTTCATTTTGTAGTAATAGTAGAGATGACATTTTAAAAGCTGATTCTGTATCTCCTAGGAAGTAAAAATTCAAAAAAATTATATATATATTATATATATTATTATATTATATATAAATTATATATATACAGTATTGGCCAAAAGTTTGGGAAAACTTTCTAAACTTAGAAATTTTTGTATTATGCACTAAAAAACGCAATGTAGAAACAATATAATAACACAAATGTAGAAACAATATGATAACACCATTTAGAAAGTAAACAGTTAATTCACCAATGCTATTTGACATTGAATCGACCAGCTTTTTACAATAATCATCAGTAATCTCTGTGCACCATAACAATTTAATTTGCTCCTTCAGATGATTGAGTGATATGCATTGGCGCTTCATCAGACAGTTTTTGATGGGATGTCAGCAATTTTCTATTACATTGAAGTCTGGAGAGTTTACTGGCCAGTTCTCACTCAGCCGAAAGTCTTGTGATGCAATCCACTGTTTCACAACTTTGGCGCAGTGGCAAGGAGCACCATCTTGTTTTAGTACAGATGTACTGTGAAGCTGAATAAACACGGGAACTTTCTCCTGAATTATTTTGAGGTAGGCCTTGGCTATGGCTGTCTTGTTGTGAGGAACAAAATGCAGAATAGCACGCCCATTCACAGTTATAGCACCCCAAATCATCACAGAAAGTGATGAGCAGACAGATTGTTGCGTGCAATATGTGTTGAATCTTTGGTTTCTTGGTCGTCGAACCTGTGGCCAGTATGATGTAAACTGGCAAATTTTGGATTCGTCACTAAGCATTACTTGATCCCACATCTCAGGGGTGTAGTGTTGGTATTGCCTGCAGAGTGCAACCGGTCTCAAATTTTCTTTGAAGACAATTAGGGTTTGACTGCTGGTTTGCATGATGGAATGTCAAATGTAGTATTCAATCGACGCCTAATGCTGCGTGTTGATAACTAGATTTGGTTTGACTTCAGAAGATGAAGATAATGGTTGATTGACGACGTAATGGTGAATGAGATGGTCAGTCTGAGGAGTTGTCACTTTTAGTCTTCCAGACCGCTTGCGAGAGGAAAAATTTTGCAGTTGCTAATAGTGAGTAACACTTCTAGATACTGAAGATACTGACATACCCATTTTAACAGCTATAGCGCGATAATTGTACCTCTCTGTGTACAAGATGTGAATTTGAGCACGCTTTGTTGGTGAAATTTCCATACCATGGACCATATTTCAAACTATAATGATAGTGATTTTTCTGTGAAAATGTATTGTGTGTAAATCTAAAGTTGTGTTAATTTGATTGGCTAAATGAATCTGTGGTAAATTTTAAGAAAAAATTAAGAATTCCAGGAATTTTACGAAGTTTCTAGGAAATAGCATAAAACACGCTTTAGACAGGTTACTGTTCCCAAGCTTTTATCTAGTAATATATATATAT
>CABFPE010001222.1:0-11581 GCA_900660155.1 Hofstenia miamia | reverse complement strand
GTATATATATATATATATATATATATATATATTAGGGTAAGGTATTTATGAGACCCTTAACCCCCTCCTCGGAAAAGGTTCATAGTTACCCATACACCTATAAATATTTTATCCCTTTTTGCCCGAATCCCTGCTGGTTCAATTTTAAGAACTATTGTAATAATAATTCTAAATTATTGATTTGTGGATAAGATAATTTTGCCAAAGTTGCCTGCCCATCTTATTTAAGTTCATATTTGTACCCACCTGATACCTGTATTTAGAATGGCAGTTAGTGATGTGCGGGTTTCCATTGAGCAAACTTTATGCTTTAAATACGATTTTTTTTAAAAATATATTTTAATATAACGTTGAAAAAATTATCAACTAATAAACTTGAATTATCTTATTGCAAATTCTTTAGTTCTTTTATCTTATTGCAAATTCTTCAGTTATTTTATTGCAGCAATAAAAATTCACATTTTCCTACGAGTAAAACATTTCGAGTACGGCTAAGAAACTATTTTTTGACGTTTGGGTTATCAATAAAGGCGAATTTTAAATTATTAAAAAACTAAAGTTTTCAGTAATAATATTCAGTTGAGTTTCAGTTCAGTAAATAATTAGTTGACTATGGTTAATGAAAAATGTGACTCATAACAAAGCTCTAATAACTTACATTTGAACGTTGATGGTCAGAGTTAGATCTTCTAAATAACTTTGCACTTCACAAATTTAGAACTTTTCACCTCACATTGCAAACAGCTTTATGTATTTGCAAAAAAATTAACTAGTGAGAAATTCTGAACCGCTGAAAGCTTTCATTAAGCACCATCAATATTTGAAGTTATATATTTGTAGTCATTATTCACGTTTCTATAATGCAGAACTTCATAACTGCGAAATTTTGATATACCGGAACATTTCAATGCAATTGGAATTTACGAAATTGCGGGAATTTTCAAGAACATCAAGCAAAATTATTTTGAGCTAAACAACATGTCTGCAATTCCACCGTGCTCTATCGGATTCTATAAAAATTCTAATGCAAGACACTTTGATTTCATTTTAAATAAACACATATAAATGAGAGCCGGATCGAGATGAGGGGGTTCTCGACGTCGTGATATTGACCCCTTTTATTGCCCAGTTCTCAACATTATTTTGATTTAAATAAACTATATTTTTTAGGTTATTATTTATTCTTTGTCCAATTTACATGAGTTTGAAAACCATTCAATAATTACAAAGTGGATGTTTTGTAATGCTTAAAAGAATCTTAAAGCTTATAAGAAACAATTAATGACCTTACAAGTATTGCAATACTTGTGCTATATACGAATTATTAAGCATTACTTGTAAGTTTCAATACATATTATATTTTTATATATGCTGTAGAAATTTCATTTACCTGATAATGTGTTAGAAACTCTTATTTCTAATAATTTTTTTAAAAAACATTCAAGATTGTTGAAAAAAATTCCAAGAAAATATTTTTTCTTAAACCCCTTCAGAAATATTCAAGAACTTTGAAAGAAATTCTATAATAAATTTCTTATCAAGTTTTTTTTTAAAACTTTCAAGATCTTTGCAAGAAATCCAATAATATATTTCTTATCAAGTCTTTCAAGAAACGTGGAATATCTTTACAAGAAATATACGAATATATTTCTTATTAAGTTCTTTTAAGAAACTTGGAAGATCTTTGCAAGAAATCCATGATTCAAGATTTATTCAAGAACTTTCCAAGAATCTCCAAGTTTTCAAACTAGGGTCATGATTCTTAGCATTCTCTACTTACAATCTATGATATCCTGCGATTCCAGGACCAACACAAACACTAAGGCGACACTTAGACTATGTGATTGGTTAATTTTGATCTGTCACATTTTTGTAGAATTGCACGTCTAATCACCGAGATAATTTTATAACTGCTCTTGCTACCAATCACCTAGTATAACCGTAGCCTAAAACAAATACAAAATTTATACAGTTTCTAAAGGTTTTATTTGCAGAATTATATTAGAAAGTGATTCGACCCAAGATTGAAGCCAAACTGATCAGTAGTTTGTGAATAATCAGCAAAATTCTAAATTTCTCTTCCAACATTCAAGTAATAATTTATTTGTTTAACTTATTCATTATGAACACCGCATATAATATTGAATTAATAGCCATGTACTACTATTCGCCCAGGTTTACAAAAATTTCAAATTAAAATGTTCTGCTTGAAGTGCCATAAGATCTCGTCTCAAAACAGGTATAAATTTATAACAAAAATTCTAAGTTACATAATAATAATAAATTAAATTTGATTATCAGCCCGCCAACTAAGGTTAACGCTAGGGTTTGGAAGATAAAATAGGTTTAGCTAAAATACACATAAATATTGTCAATAGCATTGTCTCTAGATGATCCGTCCTTTGACATTCAAATGCTCGTGCTGCAAGATAGTACTTTTCGGCAGCACACTTCAAACCCCATACCACTATTCTGATATTGGGGAAAATTTGCTATTTCGACAACAAGTCCATCAACCCTATTCCTGTGAATGCAATATTAGTATGTTGTTTCCAAATTTAAAGAGTGTCATCTCAAATTACTGTCAGAAGGGGGTGAACAAAATATTGATTTGTTGTTGTGTTATGTTAGTTATTGTGTGAAGAATTACTTAATAAGATTTTTCTTTGAAAAATTCATTTTTTATATAAAATTTAAAATTCTGACCATGTCTAGCATCAATATAATTATTTCTTAAAACCCATATTTCACGCTCAATATTGGAGTTCAAAATTTCCTAATACATGTGAACTACCATCATCAAAATATCACCATTACTTGAATCTTGAATCATGATTGAAAGACCTTCATCACCAAATTCCTCAACTATTTACAAGCAACATCCCAGTAAGTATTTTATGTGATCAAATTGCAGGGCCCACAATTTGCTAAAATAAATTGTTTACTGGGATTACAGATTTGGAAGAAAAGTTGCATGTATACAATCTAAGATATAAAATGATTTGACATAATACAGTAATCTTAATATTTGTTAGGGACTGAATAACTTGGGGTGACGAAGTTACCCCATATGACTATAATTATAGAAATGCAGGTAATATTGTAAATAAAGCTGCTAAACATTGCTGCTATTTAGCATTATTAGGCATTTAGTTGGATATAAAAAGTAATGTTTTGTTGATTTACAGGAGTTTCTCGTGTTTCAGCAACATAATTAAGGACTGTGGGGTTAATGAAACACCCCAAACGATGTAGAACAGTTAAAAAGCAGGTCAAGAAAATATGCGGCAAAAATAGTTTGGCTAAATGTCATTTGCTTGGCAATAGTTGAAGCAGTGGAAATGGAAATTCAAAATTAGTATTGATTGTTAATTAAGTAAAAAATTGACAATAACTACCTGTAATTGGTTTTAGTATTTTATTGTATAACAGTATTTGTTTATTTGAGAATGAGAATTTGATAATTCAGTATAAATAATCTTTTTGGAAGAGATTAGCTGTTTGTTAATCTTTAATTAATTAATTTACTTCATATTCAATTTAATTACTGCATTACTGTTCATCCTTGGATTACCAGATTGTGAAATTGGAATGCTCAACTTACAACAATCAATGATTAATGCAATTATTCTTGGATATGAACTTTGATATAAATTATGTGTTGCTTACCTAATTATTAAATTATCAATCTGAGCCCATTTGTTAGACAAAGGAAACTTATCTCTTGAGAGATGAAGGAAAAAGCTTACTTGGATAATAGTGAACCAATATTTAATTAATGCAAATAATTAAACAAGGAAGCAAAATCTGTATTTATGCTATCTAATACTCATTTACACTTTCATTATTAAATGATGCAATCTAACTCAGTTCACAATGCAATAACTGTTCATATTATTCTGTTAATCATGTTAACCACAAACTTAACAGTGAGAAAGCACTGAAGTGATTCATCCACTGTAAGGTACACTGCACTGCTTTGGTGTGAGCTGTTTGATTTAGCAGCACTTGTTATACCTAAACACAATGATGTAGGTTACTAGCATTACCTGTGAAAACATTAGAGATATGTTTGTCTATATAAAACAAATACTAACAGTTTTGGGGACAATATTACTGAAGATAAAATAGATGAAACAGTTATAATTGAAATAAATAGAGCCTTTAATGAAAGTTTGGTATTTCACATGGCAAGCATGACATACTCATGAAGAACGGATGAAGAACAGGAACTTTACAATTGGAGGATAATGGATATAGATCAATCTTCTGAAAGCACTGATGACAACAAGGATTATATTAAAGATTTCTTAGTCAGACGAAATGCAACAATAAAGGCATTCTCATTATCACCACACTCAATCAAACAGAGCAATAGGGCGTAAACTTAAAGATTCGTTATTTGTACATAATGTGAACTTAGTTGCTTATCATGAAAATATATTGACATTTCAATGAGGGTACAGGATTTTACATTATTGTGCATTTAATGCTTTAAAATTTTTATGCTATATAAAGGAAACTAGTTCCTTCAATGCACTAGTGTTTTAGGCAATCTGTCTAGTTAATTGATTAATTTTTAAAAATTTAATGCAATATTCTTGATGTGAATTCTATGTAAATATCTCTTATGTAAACCTTTAGTTCAAAGAATGTCAGATGATGTCAAGAAAATGAAATGTAAGTATCATTATCTAGACAATAGATAATTATTTAAGTATTATAAAATACCTAAAAATTATTTGCAGTTCCTGAACATAGTAATAACAAAGTATTAATAATAATAAAATAATAATAATAATGAATGACTTTATTTAGCTCCTGAAGGCATGCACATCAAAAATAAAAACAAGTCAAGTTTTATGGCAGCAAGGACAGTCACACGAGATGAAATAGGAGCAAATGGACGAGTAGGCGAATTTGGAGAAGGGAAAGCTATCAAAGATTTCTTAAAGCTCGGTGGCAGGGAAAAGAAATCAATTGCTGTTGGAGGGTTGAGAGTCAAGATGTAACTAGCAGCAGTACAAGCACAATTGAAAAATGAGTGAAGGGTGCGATGTTTCATGGTACAACTGATGGAGAAAGGGACAACATCATTAGAGCAAGTGGAGCAGGAATTAGAGAACTTAATGAAATCAAAAGGATCAAGATCTGATTTGCGAGTGAGCAGTCGATTGAACAAAAGGAGATCACAGGCATGGAAATAGAGTGACAGAGGGAGAGTGGACAATTTCATCAGAGTGTCTTTATAAGCCAAAGGGGAAATCCATTTGAATGCATGTTTCTAGAAACGTTCATGGAGTAGAACAAAGCACAAGAAGACCACCAACAGGGAAACACATACAGAAGAATGGCACAAGGAATGGACTTGAACAAATAGAATTTCACAGCAGATGAAGTATTGAAAGGAACATTACGGAAAAGGGCAAATAGCAATGAATTAGCCATGTGGATGTGCAAAGACACATGTCCAGTCCAATTTAAGTTGGCAGCAAGTTGATTTCCAAGGTGAGTGTGATGAGGAGTAAAATTCACATGTAGAGGCAAATCAGAAGGGGGAGCCACAGAAAAGGAAATACCACATGTCTTGGTAGAGCTAAAATCAAGATGGTTGAAAGAGGACCAAGTAGACAAGTGCTCAAGATCAGAAGCAATGTTAGAAGCAATAGAGCAACCAAAATCAAAAATTGCAATCTCATTGACATACAACAGGCAAGACGAGTTGAGAACAGAATAAGGGAGGTTGTTAATGGCAATGAGGAAGAAAAGAACAGCAAACACTGAGCCTTGAGGGGCACCACTAGTAATGGTGACAGGAGAAGAGATAGACGAGTTGATTTTGACACACTGGTGGCAATTGGTCTGGTAAGACTGGAACAGTTCAATGAAATCCGCATCAAAACCAAATAAATGTAGCTTGTCAAGCAGAATGGAATGAGGTAGGTGGTCAAATGCTTTTGAAATGTCAAGAAAGATAATACAACCAGGATAATTAATATCAGAGTGAGAGTAGCAGTTTTCAATCAGAGTGAGCAGGTTAGTAATTGTAGAGTAACCAGGGAGGTTGCCATGCTGAGAAGAAGAGATGAGGGGACGAATTTTTGCTAATACATAACAAAAAACAAGACGTTCAAAAATGATAGACAGTGAAGATAAAACAGCTATAGGGTGGTAGGACGTGACCTGCAAGGAGGGAAGCTGATTAGATTTCAACAGCAGAGAAGATGTCTTCCAACAGGCGGGATAGTGCTTAGAGGAGAAAGTGAAGGAGTAAAGATGCTTTAAATTGATAGAAAGCATGGAAGAGGTTTCATGAATTACAAAGGAAGGGACACCATCAGGATAGCAAGGACCAGACAAATTGCAGGATTTAAGGATTAGAGAAATATCATGAGCACTGAAGTCAATATCACAGAGTCAGATTAGCAGGGAGGCAGCAGGCAGACCAGGGCACATGGAGACAGGTACAGAGAAGTTAGAGGCAAAATACGCGTTGAACAGATCAGCTTTCTCCAGGTCAGAGTGATTAGAAAGAGGATTCCACCTCAAATTGGGGAGCTCAGGCTTGGAATGGAGAGAACGCAGCAAGGAATAACAGTCTTGAAGAGAACTGGATGAGAAGCTGGACAGCAAAGAGACTTTGTCAAGTTCCATAAAATTGATAACATTTCTGTGAGAGAAGCAAGCTTCGTGGGAAGCAGTACTACCAAAAACGTTTGTAAGACTCTAATTTATTCAAGGAGTGCACAGTAAGGGACGAAAAATAGAAAGGAAGAGAAGCACACTTTTTCCACCAACACGGAAAATAAGAAGAAATAACTTGATGTAAGAAAGTGAACCAATCATCAACTGTGAAGGAATCACTAAAAATGGGGAGCAAAGATGAGGGAGCAGCATTAAGTGATAGAAAGTTACTGTTGAATCAAGCATATTGTGGAGCAGCTGGATAAGCAGATGGAGAAGTAGAGTTGACAGACAGATTGAAGCAGACGAATGAGTGATCTGACAGCTTAACAGGAACAGGGATCACAGATATGTTGAAAATGTAATCAGGGTGAGAGCACAGAACCAAATCAAGCTAGGAGGAGCTGGAATTAGGAGAAAATACAAGTTGTTCAAGAGAAAAGCAGACATTATGAAGATTAAAGTCACCACAAACAAGAGAATGAGGACAAATTGAAAAGCCAAGGTGACAAGAGAGGGGGATAGACTGGTCATTAAAAGACTTGAACGTAGATGATAAATCAGGAATGGGAATGTGAAAGGCACTCTTTGAAGGAGGGTTGTAAATGCAGAGCAGAGAAACAATGTGGTCACTGAGAACAACAGCACAGCCACAACAGAAATCAAAGGATAATTAATTGAATGAGATGGGATGGATGTCAAAGTTAGCAAGATGTGAGGCAATGAGAACACCTCCATGGCAACCACTGGATTGATCCATATGAGAAAGAACTTTAAGAGTAGAGTTGGGATAAACAATGCTGTCAGCAATGGCAAGATCAAGCCAAGTTTCAGTGATAAAAATGAAGTCAACAGTTAACTGCAATAAGAAGTTGTAAAAACTGAGATAGTGGTTCAAAGCAAAATGGAAAAGCCTGACTTATAGGGAGGAGGAAGAACAGAGTGAGATAGTCAGTCACAGCAAGGCGCATTACAGCAGCACAGAGGAAGACCAAAAGATTTGCACTCATCATCAGAGAGGCTCTAGTAACGAATCAAGATACCTTTAGACCACACATCAGGATTCATGAGTGCAAGATGAGACTCTTGATCACAGACAACATGGAAGGATAAAAATGGAGTCAGGATGTGGAGGAATGGAAAGGGTATCATCAAAATGAAGAGAGGAGGAATGAAGGTGATCAGCAACATCTGAGGTGGACACAGAATAGCAAAACGGCCAATATAGATATGAGCTATACAGGGTGGTGGCGGAAGTGAACTAATTGGAACAGCAGCAAGATGGCAGGAAGCACTAGAACCAAAAACTTGACGAGGACAATTACAGTTAGTAGATGAAGGGATAGACTGCTTAGGAAAATGTGGTAGAGCAGACAGAGGAGCAAGCACAGGTGTGAACTTTGGAACAGGATGATTGGGGAGAGATGAGAAAGTATGTGAGGCAGCAGCACTGTAGGAGAAGATTTGAGATTGTAGTGAGGAAACATCAGAGTAAAGCTTGGTGAGGGATTCAGACAAGATGAAATGACACTAGGACCATCATTGGAGGACGGGGTCAAGGTAGCAAGGGAAGTGACTGCTTGGTGCAACAACAAAATGATGGTGTCTTCCTTCAGACCACTAACAGAAGAGGTAAACTGGGCATTGTTCAAATTTTTGAGGTCTGACAGCAAAATAGGAGGCATAACTGAAATCTAATTAAACTGTATAATAAACAGGCAAATAATTTAGTCTACACAGTACATGCCCAGATAACAATTTAAGGCCTAAACCACATTTTTTTTGTTGTTACATGTTTGTTTTATGTATCAAAAACAACGTTAATTAACATTGAAATGGTACCATTTCATTAGTCAAAACAACATTCCTTCAAAATCACATTAGGTTGCTTTTTAGTTGTTTTTTATGAATTAAAAAGCAATATTTTAAGTCATAACAACATTGTTTTATGTTGTGACATGATTGTTTTAGCACTACTTTTATATGCAAATAATATTTTATAATGCTAAACAGTTCAAACACAAGTCCAAAAGGGCAGACCATTATCTTTCAAATACTATCAAACACATTCAATACAAACATTTGTTTATTATTTATATGTATATGTATATAAATGATAAAAATGAGCATAAGAAATCTGCCCAACTTAACAAAAATTTAAAATCTAAAATTAAATACAATTTTGAAATAGTTCTTTCTTAAAATGTGGAAAATATCTTCTGTTCAAGTTTAACTTTTTTTAACAGTCAATTTCAAGAGTTCCAAATATTCATGAATTTATTATTTTGAAAACTCACTTATCTGGTATATTACAATTTTCACAAATTTAAAATATCAAAAAAGGTTTCACAAATCCTTTTTAATATTAAAAAGATCTAGTAATAAGAATAACAAAGTGAGTTATATTTTCAAGCAT
This sequence comes from Hofstenia miamia, assembly GCA_900660155.1. NCBI lineage: Eukaryota > Metazoa > Xenacoelomorpha > Acoela > Hofsteniidae > Hofstenia > Hofstenia miamia. Next base: position 2,481 of record CABFPE010001222.1, on the reverse strand, counting down.
CTGCTCACTGATTATTTTTTACTAAAGTTGTTATTATGATGTTAGTGGTTGCTGCAAAAACCAAAATTATGAAACAACTATAAATAACATAAGAAACAACTAAAATTGTTATCTGGGTGAGTATGCATTTCAACTTGGATTTCCATTAATTGAATAAATAGTGCTGAAGGTAATGTTTCTTGTAAATAGGGAATTAGTGCAATATTTTTTCTAAATATGCTACATAATGAATTTTCAAAATTCTTTTACATTTTAGAAACCTAGAAACAATACCTTAGCTTAAAATGAGCAAATGATTCATCATAGAATTGAAGGTTTCAATATCAAAAAGTGTTATGTCACAAATTACTTCTTAATTTGTTTTCAAATATAAAATTTTTAAAAATTGCATCCTTTAAGTAATAGCCTAATTTTTTCAACATAGCATAGTTTTATATTTTCAAAGTATCTGAAAAAATCAACTTAGAGATATATAATGCACATTGGTTGCATAAACTAATTGATTTCATCAAATTCTGGTAAAATCAAGTTCAAAATAATGTTAAGAGGGTAATTAATTTCCCTGCAAAGAAGTACTGAACTTTGCCTAAGAATTTACATTTTTGTAATGATTCATCTCAGAAATATACTACCCCTTTAATAAAAGCATGCATTAACTTCAAAATACCTGCAGATGCAGAATAGGAGCATTAGCTTTATTGGAATAATTATAAAGAATAATCAGTTAGTTTATTGCTCTAAATAGATCTGGGAGTAATTTAGGAAATCACGAATTATATTTAAAAATGCAAAACCTATGTACTATTTCTTAGCACTATATAATCCATCTTTCCAAATGAATAAATGCCTAACATACCAAACAAAATGTTATATAATCAATTATCTCTTATAACTGACATTCGAACTAATGACAAAACAATAACATTAAACCAACCAGAAATATCAAGACTTGATTTCAATACTTACAAATATCTACAACTACTTTAAGTTAGTAATCCAGTGTAGATAGTACAAGAATGTTTTTTAATAGCAAAATTGCTAATAAATATTCTATTTCCAAAATCAGGGTAAGTATTTAAGTTGAATTGTTACAATTATTTACCACTGCAATCAGTAAGTTTAAAAATGTACACTGTTTAGTACATCATTCAGTTTATGAGCATAAACTTTAAATTAGATTTATTTCAATAAATTAATTGAGCTTAGTTTAATTATCCCATAATATTATTATTTTTAACATTGTGAAGTTAATTGTTGCTTAATTTTTCTAGTCATTTATTATGCGTAGTTTCTTAGGAAATCTGTGCAACTATTCATTTACTCATTTAATTCTTAAAATTTTTATGCAATATTATTTTTTGGAATATGTAGTTATCTTTAATGTAAAAATTTAGTTCGAGGAAAACCTTATAAAGACAAGAAAATGAAGTGTAAGTACCTTTATTTAGACAATAAATAGTTATTAAAACATTATAAATTAACTAAAAATTATTAACAGTTCAACAAAAAATTGAAAGTTTGATAAGTAATAGTAAATTCAATTTTTAGAAGTGTTATTTTTCAAATTACATCTTAATTTGCCTTCAAATATTAAATTTTCAATGCCTAAAAATATTGTCCTATTAATAATAGCCTGATATATTTCAACATAGCCTAAATTTATATTTTTAAAATATCCGAAAAAATCAATTTAGAAAAATATGTAATGTTGCAAATTCTTTACCTTGTATGCATAAACTACTTCATTTCTTCAAATCTCAGGATAATCAAGTTTAAAATAATGTTAGGAGTGTCATTAATTTTTGTAAAAGAAGTGCTGAATTTTGCTTGAGAAGTTATATTTTTGAAATGATACATTTCAGAAATATGCTAACCCCTCCCTTTACTCACTAACATCAAAATTGCTGCTGATTCAGAATAAGAGCATTCAATTTCTTGGAATACATATAAAGAGTAAGCAGTTAGTTTAATGCAATTAATGGATCTGGGTGTAAATTAGAAAATTTGCAAATTATATTAAAAAATAGTAAACCTATGCACACTTTCTTAGTTTTATATAATGCCATCATTCTAAAAGTTGAGAAGTTGCTTTTAGTGAAAGATGTATTGGCACTTAAAGGAGGTCTTATATTCCAAATAAGATATTACATAATCAACTATCTATTATAACTGTCATTTAAACTAATGATAAAAACAATACCATTAAGCCAAGCAGAAATATCAAGACTTGATCTCAATAATTACAAATATATATCTTCTTTAAATAACACTGGCCAACAAATGGAGATAAAATTTTTTTTATTCAAACGGGATATGCTGTTTCTGGGTATTTCGAGCATGCTGAATACGATAGTAATCTTTGTTTTGCTTGAATAGGTCACACATTTGAGTAAAAACAATTATGTCAAATTGGGTTTTTATATGATTTCAATACATGGATTTACGTTAGGAGTGTAAAATGAGAAATATATATATATAGCT
>CABFPE010001221.1:51142-64607 GCA_900660155.1 Hofstenia miamia | reverse complement strand
GAAGATGATAGTGGCCACTCAAAACATCATGTCTGGGCCAGCCCTTCAACTGTTATCCAAAAATTAATTTGAGCAAGAGGGCGGCATGTAGAGTCACTCGGGGACTTTTGTTGATTTTATTCTTTAGGAATTATTCTGTATTTTTATGTCACTATGACGCCTGCCTTAATTTTGATATCAGGTTGCTGTTGTTAATTTGATGTCCCCTTGGTGGTGCTTATTAGTATTGCTCAAATTGAATTTATGAGGGAAAATATATTGATCATGTTTAAGCTACGTAGACGAATGATTTTGTAAACAAAGGCAGGTAATAACTAAACTTTTGTATAAAACCTGAGAGAAATGTAGTGATCGTTTAATAGATTTTATCTACTCTCAACTGCCGTCTTTACCATTGTATTTTTTATTTATATTTTATCTAGATGAAAACTATTGCTTAAGATTGGTGACAATTCGGGAGTGCTTTCACTAGCACAGGGCGACAAGTTGCTTCTGGAGGTCTGTTGATTTTCCAGTCCGAATTGTGGACCCATTAAGTTATGTATACGGTTATGTATAGGGAAATAATAAACCTCTCTTTCGTAATTCAACACATACATGCACTTATACAACCTAACACTGTGACAATACCATGCTGTTGGCTAGCACGAATATCTGGCAATTACAGATTATTTAATAGTGAGCTCAGAGATAACAATGAAAATGAGAATCTGTATTTTTTGATGTGAGATAGAAATTAAACAAGTGAGACAAATAGGGTAGCACCAGTCAATAGGTTAAGCACTTTACTTTTGGATGCTCTGCTTCAGCTGGAAGCCATAGGAATTGGTCATCTTGGATGAATTACCAATGTTACATCTATAAGTTATAAGTTCTATGTTATTCTGCTTCTTGGAATCGTGGCTGTAATGTAAACGCTATTCAAACCTTCTGCAGAGTCAATTAAGTTTCTAGTTAAGTTTCCCTACCAGCCCACGATTCTACATGGCAACCGTGACAGGACACTGACGTGATAACTATTTAATCTTGTTGTTTTCTTTCGATGGTTTGGTTGTTAGTTGGTTTTTTGTTTTGGTGCATATGTATCAGCTGGGAAAGTTGTTTCCCCTGATCGCTGTAAGACTTCATAGTAAAGTTACCTATCGATGTATTCATTAACTTCCTCACCTTTGAAGGATGGTGACAAAGCCTTTAGTGCGTCTTATTTGGCTGATGTCAACTGTTAAATTTCTTGTTTGTTTTACTTTTATTAGTGCTTTGATACGTTGGATTTATTACCAGATACCGCCGTGTTCATTTCCCCCTTTTGGTCTGTTAATTACTGTCACCTCTTTGAGTTGCACTTCTCTTCTGTGTGTCTGGAAGTGCTCCCCAATGTCAGTTCTGGAAATTATTGTTTTGCTCTCTAAAGTTATAATGGATTCTAGTCGTATTGTTACTTATTCTCCTACTTTTGGGACTTCTCCCATTATGAGCATCCCCTGTGCAAGCTTTGGTAACCCGGACATTACCCCTTGTACCGTTGGATCATTACTTAATTTTTCTCAACCTGCTTCTCCCACTCAGATCACACAAAAGATGGATCAGAATGCCGCGACCATCCCTTATAGTGATGCAAGTGCAATGAGCCCAGCATTTCATCGAAATCCACGTCATGTTTTGAACACCCAAAATGCTCCTCTGATTCCCCGCAGTTATGGCAGTTATGTTAGTGGTAATGATCAGTCGACGCCCCAGCTTGATGTGCACCTCGCAGAAATCGATCATTTGAAGGAAGCATTATCACAACAGGTAGCTCTGAGGATGGAAAGCAAATGCCAAGTGGAGTCTCTCCAGGCCGAAATCAACACACAACATGTGGCCTACCAATGGATGGAATGACAGATGCTGGAGTCAACCATTGCCCTGGAATTGCAAATTCATGAATTGAAGGGTGCTGTTACCTACTCGCATCGCCAAGAGGAGGCATTGTCTCAGAGAAATGATGAATATGTTACCCATGCTGCACTTAATGAAGCATTGGATGAATTAGCCAAGAGGATCATCGGTCAAGTGGTTCAGTTAGTGGGCGCAAACCATCCCCCTCCAGCTGTTCCTTTGTTCGGAGGGTCCTCTGTACTGTGTTCCACCAGTCCTTCCAGTAGTCAACCTACATTCGCCCAGTCTGCTATCACACAAGTATCTACGTTAACCACTGGAGCTACCCCTCAAACAGGGTATGTACAGTCATTGCCTGATCCAGTAAGCACTGTGGTAGTGCCCACGTTTAAGGAACATGTGAGTGATACTAGTCCACTTCCTGGAAAAACAGGCATGAAAGATCAGCCGAGATACTGGGAATCGATCCTCCCTCTCGAGTCCAACGGACAGCTACAACTATATAGCAAACATTCTGTCCTTCCCAAATTCACCGGGCAAATTGATGTCGTGTTGCAGTCTTTCAACAAATGGTTTTTCTTGTTTGAGCTAACAATGAAACAACATAAAAACTCACAAGAGTCAGCAGTCTTGCAGTTCCCCTTATATCTTAGCAGATTGGCGTACAATCAATACATGATGCTCGATCATAATATTAAAACTGACTACCAGTTGCTGGTTGGCTTCTTTGAGGATCATTACCGAGTGCCGCACATTAAACATCAGTATAAGACGTTATTATGTGACATGTCCTTCAAATTTGGTGACGACATTTGGAATGATATAACACAGGTTGCCCGCTTGTTTTGCTTGAGTAGCCTCTCCAGAGAGTATTCGCGACATGATCTATTTTCTTACATCTGCCGAGGTTTTCCTTCATCGATCAGAAATCATTTGGAAGTTCGATGCAACCCCGAGGATAGCCTTCATGAGATCATCAGAAAGGCCATCAGTGTAGTTTACATGCTCCAGAATTCTCAAAGAATCAACAATGATATAACTAGCTTGTCGGGTGTGTCCAGTACAAAGAACTTCAAACCAAGGAGGCCTGCAGTTACCAAGAAAGTATTTGATTTATCCTCTGTAAGATGCTTCACTTGCGGGGAAAAAGGACATCTTAAATCCCAGTGCAAGGCTAAAGTGCAGCTTATCGCAGATGGAGAAGGATTCATTATTGAAGAGCAGCCAACTACTGAGTTGTTGTGTGTTGACAACCTTGTTGACTTGGAATCCGACCACCCAACTACATCTCAGGATTTAAATTAATTGGAGCGCCGCCTCCCATAAAACGTGCACAAAACATATTAGTAATCACCCAGTTGATAAGGAAGAATCTAATACCCGTCGAGATGAATGGCAATATCTTTAATGCCACTGTGGATACCAGAGCTGCGGCTTCTATAATCAGTGATGAGTGCTGTAGGGAGTTATGTTTAAATCGAGACTCTTTGGATCCCTCTGGTGTGAAACTCATTGATGCTTCTGGAAACCCTCTTTCTCTGAAAGGGAAGTTAAGGGATGCTTCGATAAAAATTCACGCTGAGCCATTTGAAGTGGACCTTTTGGTAATCAACACGTCAAATCATCGCCTCCCATATGATCTCATCCTGGGAAATGATTTCCTGGAAAGAAACTCTTGTGTGATCGATTTCAAAAATAACACAATTGCTATTAAAGACCAGGGAGCTACTCAATTGGCTACTATTCCTGAGAGAGAAGTCATCTTTAATTTAGAAGAACCCATATCAATTGAACCCAAGCATTGGACTCAAGTCGCCATATCCTCTGAGGATGGCATTAATGGGGATGTAATGATTTTGGGACAGAGAGGCAAGTATGTGCGTGGAATCTCTTTTTCACCAGACTTATGCAGAGTGACAATAGGAAAAACACATGTTACTGTTCTAAATGGAGCAAATTCTCCCGTCAAGAATTGAGTTTCTCAATTGCAGTTAGTAGGAGTGCCAGTCAAAGTTGAAAACATCCCTGTCACCTGTTTGCCAATATGTACCGCAGTTCATGATCTGGGAGAGCCCATAAGTCCAATTAGAGTACCAACAGTTACCGATAACTCCCATCCTCATCTCAACCAGAGAGAGAGAAAACCGTTAGTCTCTTTACTTCACAGTAAACACGACGTGTTTAACTATGGGACAATTAGCGTCGGCCAGGCGATAGGCAAAGAACACGCGATTGAATTGAAGAATGATAGACCAATCAGGCTACCAGTGCGCCGTGTTCCGGAAAATTTAAAGCCAGAGTATGAAAAGATCCTCAGTGATTTAATCAAAAGTGGCATCATACAGGGAAGCAACAGCACCTACGCTGCTCCTACCATGTTCATTCAGCAAGGCGAGAAGTATCGGCTGTGCATTGACTTCAGAAAGCTTAATGACATAACAATTAAGGATGCGTATCCATTACTGAGGATCAAAGACCTCCTATACAATGCCAGCAAATATAAATTCTTTTCCTGCCTTGATTTGTGCAAAGCGTACTGGCAGGTACCGATGCGCCCTTCCAACATCCCTAAAACAGCCTTCATCACCCCTTATGGTCTGTATGAGTGGAAGTATATGGCCTTTGGTCTATGTAATGCGCCAGCCACCTTCCAGCGCTATGTAACCAAGGTGCTCAAAGATGATGCCAACCTTCTTGAACCAGGCATTTCAGCTTACATAGACGATATCTTGGTTGCCAGCAATACTTTTGAGGAACATCTAACTAAACTTGGTCGTACATTAGATCTACTACAGAGGGCAGGATTGAAAGTCAATGGAATGAAGTGCTCATTAGCCCAGACGAAGGTAATTTTTCTTGGCTGAGTTGTTGAGCCAGGCAAGATCTCTATAAAGAACAATGCTAAAGATTTCTTGGAAAAGATTGAAATGCCACAAAGCCGCAGAGACATACAGCGATTGATGGGTTTCCTTAATTACTATGGAATGTTTCTCCCGGACCTTGCTGAGAAAACAAAAACTATCTCGAATTTATTAAAAAAGTCTGTAGATTTCAAGTGGACGTGGCAGGAGCAAGAGGCTCTTGATGGCATCAAGAATGAGCTCAAAAAGATACCATCCTTGAATACTCCTGACTACTCTAAGGATTTTATAGTTGATTGTGACACAAGTACTGTTGCTATTAGTGGGATCTTGAGCCAAGACATAAACGGAGTCGAGAGTCCTGTTCAGTATTTTAGTCGAAAACTTAGGGCTTCAGAGAGAAACTATGGCGCAACTAAGTGTGAGATGCTTGCTTTAGTTGAATCACTGAAGAAATTTCGCTATTTCATAATAGGTCGTAAGTTCACCATGAGAACTGACAACAGCACTCTTGCCTGGCTGAAAAAATTTAGCAGCGACAAATCGAACATAGTTGCCCACTGGATAGAGTACTTAAATGATTTTTCATTCACGATCAAACATCGCCCAGGCAGACTCCACCTGAACGCTGACTATTGGACTGCATTGCCTAGTTACGAGCAAGATCTCAAGAAACCAAATGGGGAGAAGGTTCCTTTTTCATTCATCCCCCACACTGAGTATCAACTGATACCCGAGATCAATGCAGATAGAAACGGAAAACCCATCCTTGCCATCCTTATGAAAGAGGAAATTTCTGAAGAGGAAATAGTTCGCTATCAACATCATGACTGGATATTGGACCAAATAATGAAAAGGATGAAGGATCCGTACTTCCCCATGCCTCTGGAAGTGAATTGTTATTTCAATCATTACAACTGGCACTTAAATGATAATGGCTTATTGTACGCTAAGAGCAAACACAACAATCAACTTGTTATTCCTGAGTATTTTAAAAGGGATCTCGTACATAGAGTTCATGAGAGAGGTCACCTAGGCATCCTCCAGACTGAGAAAACCTTTAACTCCAGATACGTCACCACTGGAATATGAGCTACCATAACAGATGTCATTGATAAATGCGAAAAATGTTTACTCAACAACATCCATCACTTTCCTCAACAAAGAGCTGAAATGGAATTGTGGTCAGCAGAAAGCCCTAACAAGTTAGTGCATGTCAATCTCGAACAATTATCAAAAGACGACGAGGGTTTTCAGTATTTACTCGTGATGGTAGACCACTTTACCAAATTCGCCCACATAATTCCTTTGAGTAGCACAACTCAGAAAAAGTTGCTGACAAAATAATTAAAGAGTGGATCTTGAAATATGGACCCATGCGAAAATTAATTTCCGATAGAGGTCCTCAGTTTGAAAGTAATCTTTTACGTGCTTTAATGAAAGAACTAGAAGTGGTCCACAAACTGAACACCGCTTACCATCACCAAGCAAACGGATTGGTGGAACAATTAAACCAAACCCTTATAAAATTGATTTTGTAGTGTTATCCCGAGCTGCAGGAAAGCAATGGAGGCGAATTATAGAATGCGTCAAGTACTTTTACAACACATCAGTTCATACAACCACTGGCGTGAGCCCCTTCAAAGCCATGTTCGGTCGTGAAGCCCCCACGTCCTTGGCAATGATGTTCCCAAAATACGCCGAAAACAGTGTGATGTACTCTAGCTGGTTTTAGGCTTTCTTCATGAATGCTTTTATTGATCTTCTACAACTCTTCTTCATCTTCTCATGGTTCTTCACTTGTATACCCTAGTATTGTCTCTTTAGCTATATTATTTTATAATATCTACATTTTAAAATTTCCCTTACTTTTCAACATTAATCTAAATTTCATTAGTGTCAATTTATATCTTGGATGTTCATTTCCATTTCTCCCTGCAAAGTTGATGTCATAATTTCTTCATGTTTCTCTTTAGATTCATGCAAAACGAAATATTTGCCTCGGAGATTAAAAAATATTTCGAACTGCATTTCGCCTTTCAATTTTCTAGTTTAATTCAATAGAAATTATTTTTTTTTTAAAAATTAGTGGGCAATCCCTAAAATATTGTTTAAGTTTAAATATTTTAGAACCACAACATGTTTTTTAACATAACAAGATTGTAGTACAATGTGTTATTTCATGGATTGTTGTAGATAAGCAAGTTATTGCAATTTAAACTTTGTGGATTTCGTTCGAGTGTAGACAAGAAACTGTGCACAGTAAAGTAATTTTGTACGAAAATATGAGAAGTTGCGACCTCTAAAATATGAAAGCTGATCTAGATAAATGCCGACAGGTCTGCATAAGTAGTTATTGATTGATCTGTAATTAAAGACATTATGCCAAATGCAATTGATATCTTGGTAACAACATATCTGTGATTCAATTTTATTGTATCCAATTTTTAATACAAGCTAAGAATAACAAATAATATTTATATTCTTGTCTCAGAACACTAACTTTCAATCAAAGGCATGCAATTGTGGTAAATATCAGAATTTATCTGATCGATGTATCTTATAAGCATGCTATTTCTTATGAATTGCTTGAAAAAATAGCCTGCAGCAATTATATGCAGTACAGTCAATATCAATAATAACTGCTTTTCTTTGATGACTTGATATTAGAAATCCATAAATCCGTGGAAATCCATTTATTGATCCATAAAAATTCTGCGGACCTGGAATGGATCTTGTTCCAAATAAAACGATCCATAAGCAAGCATGGCAAGTCTTCAGTCTTCTCACTATAGATCCATTGAAAATGAATGGGAATTTCTTACTTGCAATCTAAAGATTACTCATCTAATGCTTCCTCAACACGTTCTTTTCAAATTGTAGATTTAACCAGAACAGTTAGATTACATTCTAAGAGTTGCAAGACTTTATTTTGGTCTATTTCGTTTCTTTGTACTGATTTTGAAAAGTGTTTACTATGGAGAAAAAAATTTCAAACTTACATAAGATCATAAATTTATTCTCATTCTTCTTGCAAACATTTGAATTACTTACAGGGAACAGATTTGCTCTATTGCAAATATTAGTAAATTTATTGTATTTAAATTATATTTCAGCACAATATAAAAGATACAAATTATTCATTCATAATTAGAGTTTTAAGGATTCCATAGTGAGAATAACTTAAGCATTGTTAATAGGAAATAGAGAATATATTAAGTATTCATTCAGAGTAGAATTGCTATAAAATTGCTTTCAAGAAATGTGAAAAATGATTCATGTTGTATATCAACTGACAGCGCAATATAAGAAAAATATGTTTAATGATTATAAAAAATCTATACAAAATTTACAGCAAAACTGAAATTCCCCGCTAAATATTTTCAAACCAGTTTTGAAATCAAGATACTATCTCAGTTTGAAATTCAAGTACGACTCAAATTTATGAAATAGTATTTCTAATTTTGTGAGTATAAGCAAGATATAAATTCACATTTTTGTAGAAAGTTTGAAAAAATGTATTGATCAACTTGGCAAACCACCAAAAATGCAAAATGATTTCATCTCAGTTATTGTACACCATAATAGATCTGGATAGTGACTCTGATTTTATTAAAAAATCATGTATAATATTATTGTCCTAAATTTGAACATCAGAATTTTTTAGTATATAAATATCTTGAATTTTAGGTATTTGAATAACTTCTATAGTAATAAAGCTTAGAAAAGTTTGCTTAACTAGTATATTCAAAAAATTTTAAGGAAATAATTTAAGCATAATAACATCATGTAGATGCACAACTTCGATTGGAAATATAGCTTGGAAAAACTTTGTAAAAGTTAATATTTATAATTTAAATTTTTAACTTAACTGATTTCTACTTTTTCTGTACAGAAGTAATTTTTTCTGCTCTGCTAAATAATTTTTATGAACCCAAGTTTTCGGAAATAAATATTCACTCAAATTTATGAATTTAGTAATAGATTTTTTCCAAATTGCACCTAAATTGTTAGACAATAAATCATTTTTTAGAGAATTTTTACAAATTTGAAAGAAAATGTGGATTTTCCATGATTAATTTTATAAATTTTGTGTTAATAGTAACTAAATAATTGGATTTTGTAAATGTGTAAATGATTTTGAATGATTGTAATTATAATTTTGTATCAATAAAATTTTTATCTTTTAATTTTTCAAATGGATTTAATACTAGTTCCTTTAATAGAAATTTCGTAATAGATATTGTTGCGTCATATTGCATACAACAAAATTCATAGCCAACACCAACTGAAACATTCTTCGAAACAATATCATTCAGTAATAAAACTCAATAAAAACAAAAGAGCGCAAAATATAATTAACTTCCAAAAAACACATTACAAACTAAAATTATAATAAAAACAACATAATTAAGAAATGCTCAAGCAGAAAACGCACAATATCTATAAACTTTTAAATCTACAAATGTTCAGTAAACAAGTATTAACAAATTTCCAAGCTTATGCAATCATAATTAAAAATTATTTTCAAGCTTCTCGTTGAGAAATAATTTTATATCTTTAGTGTCAAAGAAGATTATTTAACCCTGATATTTTTCTGCTTTTCTTAAAATATTGATTGCACGATGAATGAGAAAAAATAAAAAGAACTCTTTCCTTATTATTCTATTTACACACATATTATTGTAAAAAGCTATTACTTTTAATAACATTTTCATAGATAAATTTGCATTCGAATGTCAGGTCAGCTTGACATCGAATATTAGGGTTGTTGGGCTCTTAGAAATCCTTTTTCAAATGTTCTGGAATTGCAGTCAACGCTCACTATGATTCCAGGCTATCAGAAATTTTTGAGCTCTTACTGCACTATATTCGCCCCAATATCTATTGACTACGAGTTTAACTGTTGTGAGGTTCACTTAATCATCTTTTAACTACAGGTTTTGTCAAAATTGAAGAGCAGCCATTTTGGGATGAATGCTTAATGACATAAGCCAGAGCTGTGAACGATGTGAAAAAAATTAGGCCCGTCCTATTATTAAGATTTATTGTAGTTATACCCTTAGCATAGCCCTGAAACAAATTATAAAATATAAATGTCTTTAGCCTCCTTTTAAACTCTTTCTGTGATGTTATTTTTCTCGAGTAATCAGGGAGTCGATTCCACATCATCAGATAAAAATAGCGAGTTGTGATACCACCTACTCGCCATTTCCTAGGAATATTAGAAGATTTCAATTATAAAGAGGATATTGGTTGGAGTAAAGTGATCGATAAGCGATGGCAAGCACTTTGAATTTCACTCGCTCATTAAACGAAGCCACTGTAGTTCATTAAGCCTAGATGTAGAATATCTGCCAGGTTGAGCAAAGACGAACCGGGCGCAACAATTCTGAATGCCTTGTAATCTAGAGTGTTTCCTTCTCGCAACAACTAAGAAACAAGCAATTTCCATAATCCAGTCTGCATTAAATATTATCTTAAGCTAGCAACTTGGCTATATATAGAACTTTAGTAAAAACATTCGGACTAAAAGATATATTTCTCTGAACTTGAGCATCGTCAACTTACAAAACTTTCCTTCTAAATAATGCATCATTAAATTAATCATATATGTAATCATCTTTGTTGTTAAGACTTGGTTGCATTGATTTTATGTATATATTTTATATTTCTTTTAAATTTTTAGGAATGGTTGATCTTAAAATTTTAATGTCATAATTTATTCGAAATTTTTCAGGTGTTCTGATATTGTTGACTTAATTTCGTGTTCTTTTATTCTTCTGCTTAATTTTCAGCTACTATGTTCAATATAGTCCTCAACACAGATGCAATTGATTTTATAGATAACATTGGACTTATCGGATATCTTTGTCATTGATTTTATTCCTAGGTTTTGACTAAGCCTTCGCGTTGTATTAAAAAATATTATTTTCTTTTATATAATTTATTCTTCGTATTTGATTAAGCATATCTGTTGTGTGCTTTTATACCTCTATATTCATTTTTAAAAGTGTTTTCAAAATTATTCGAATATTTTCCTGCCTTGTTCTTCAATATTTCACCAAATCTTTCCTTAATAAATTAATAACATTGCTTGGATATTCGTTCTTTTTTACTTAGTTTATGATGTCAGAAGAAATTGAGACATCAAAAATTCGATGTATTGCTGATTTAATTAGAGCTATTTTGTATGCTAAAAATGAATTTGAATTGAAATTTAAAACTAAAACCTGTATCAGTTGCTTTTTATAAATTCCTGTAAATATAGTTTAAATAGATGTTAGCTATGGTTGGGCTTAATAAATTACCCATAGCTAAGCCATCTTTCTGCAAGTAAAATTCTCCCTTAAATTCCATTAATGACTTTTTTGTTTCAATCATTAATAGCGTTTTTGTTGTTTCGTAATTTAGTTCATAAATCGTTGACTTTGCTTTTAAAATTTATATTACTATGTCTATTGCTTTTTTCTAGAGAAACTATAAACTTTTGATGTCGTATGACACCATAAACTTGCTCGCATCTTGTTTCATATGATCAGAAAATGTTTTTAAATTCGTGTTTATTTTTGCTTTTGGTAATTTGCATAATATATCATTTAAATGTCAGATGTTTTTTTGTTTATAGACCAGATCCATATAAAGTTTACATTCTAACTAACTCGACCAAATAGCCCTGACCTCAAAAGGGTAAGCAATGACATTTCATTAAGTGTTCAGAAACATGATTTTCTCAACAGTTTCGATTTATAATCTGCTTCTTAGTTTTGTAATGGTAAAGCCTCTAAAAATGTCATTACGCTCATTTTCTGGAAATTGCAAAAGGTCTTAAGTGAAGCATGTACTCCCTGTATTTTCAATTATTTATTGCAAAACCCTGTCCTTTGACATAGCAGAAATGGGGGAAGTTGATGCATTTATTGAATCATTTTATATTCTTAATTTAGCAATAAAAAACAAAATTAAATAGAAAAGTGATGCTTATGTAGCACATATTTACCAAATTTAATGACGTTTTATTTCATATTCTGGTATTAACTTGATAAGTTTAAATGTTTTCTTTAATAGAATATTTGATAATGATAGCTTCACGTCATAACTTACTAGAAAACGTTTAACATTAATTTCATGTTTCTTCTAGTTTTGTTAAAAATCGTTGGTGTCGTTTGAATTAACCTTTCGGAATATATTTAAATAAATTATCTAACAATTTCGTTAAATTTGTGCTTTGGAAGTTGAATTGGCCGTATGGGTGGATGTTTACAGTTATGCAATCTTGATAGGTCATATAATCTGAATGGTTGAGAACCTGTACTTATAAATGATTCATAAAGTTCTTCAGAAAGTAAATGACTAAAAAATTGAATGGAGAAATGATCAAATATGCATTATGGCCATAAAGTATTTCTTGTATATTTCTTCTAAATTTTAATTAAAAAAACGTGTAATTCTTGGAGAAATATTCAAACTTACCATCAACAAAGTTGTTCCTGCACTATTCTTCTAATTGTAAAGTAGAAAACATATTGCTTGGCGAAATGTTTGAATTTAGGATCGCCATAAACTAATTGTATATTTTTTGTTATTTGTTAAGCACAATGTATATTGCTTTAAGAAAAGTTTTAATTTAGCATTGCTTTTGAGATATGTTAGAATTTCGGATATATATAAAGTATAGTTCTTGTATATTTATTTTTTAAGTAAAGAATATCTTAGAAAATTAAGAATTGAATTTTCAATTTATTAGAATATAATATTAATACATGTATACCTTGGTTCAAAAAAAGTGGCCGCTGAAATAATAGATTTTTCTAAGCATTGATCAAACAAAATAATATTAGAAAATATGAGTCTGTTGCGTCTTTGTCTTGCCTATTCTGTCCCAGTTCATTTCTCCACAAATTTTCCTTCGTTTTCAAGACACTGGCCCAAACGCGTCGGGTAGAACCCATCAAATTTTTTCTTACCGCTGCCAAAATTACATGTTGAGATTTCAGAGCTCGGAAAACTGTGGATTTACCGACGGATGTCCCAGCTAACTCGTTATAACGATCACAGACATTTTGAGTTGATGCCGACGGANATAGAGAAATTCAAGTAAATCGCGTTTCGCTTGCATTTCAAAATTTTGTGTTGAAGAATGATGTGTAGCATTTTCACCAGCTAAGTATCTGTCAATTGATTCACACGGCGACAAAGTCTGTTCAACGTGCTAACTTTTTTATTTTTGCCACATTTCGCCAAAATTTGCCACTTTCGAGCTATACGCATTTTTCAACAATATTGCCGCGGCCATTTTTTTGAACCAAGGTATATATAGAGAACAAAAATCAATAAATATATTTTCAAAAGTGTATTTAACATTTAAAACATATTTATTGAACAATGTATAAATTAGAATTAGCAACAAACCTATAGTAAAAAAATGTTTAAGGTTGAGCATTAAATTTAACTAAAGATGTAATAACTCTAAAAATAGTAATATATGATTGCTAATTAACTTAAGGTAACATTTAAAGAAAACACATTTCAACTCTAGTTGAAATGTGCTTACACTTATTAAAACATAGAGTAAATTTATTGAAATAAGTAAAGCAAATATTACTTAGGTGTCAAAGATCATTATTGCTGTGTGATAATGCAAGCAATCCATGTAGTTAGCTTCGGAAATAAATTCAATTTACCGCAATAAAATCACATAAATATAATTTGCATGTATATATATA
>CABFPE010001221.1:31322-50142 GCA_900660155.1 Hofstenia miamia | reverse complement strand
CTGTATCATGTAAAATCTTTAAGATTAAATAGTGAAGTCATTTTTCTTATTTCAAATAGTAAATGTGTTTTCAGTTGTTTGGTTTTTAAATCGTATAAATGAGTTTTGAAATTCTTGTGTGCTGCTAATTTTTGATTTATTCAACTCTTGTATTCAATTGCTCTTTAGAGGGTTTGTGTTGAATAATACATGTTTAANGTGTAATTTTTTTAATTTCGCCAATGTGACATTCTTAAATTCGATTCTTTCTATGTATTTTCGAAGTGGTTTTGCAATCGTATTCGTATAATGTGTGAACAACCATTTGAAAGTTCAAGTTCATTTGATAAAAACAGCGCTTCTACTAGTGTAGAATCGTGGGCTTGTAGGGAAACTTAACTAGAAACTTAATTGACTCTGCAGAAGGGAAACTTAACTAGAAACTTAATTGACTCTGCAGAAGGTTTAAATAGCCACGATTCCGAGAAACAGAATAACATAGAACTTATAACTTATAGATGTAACATTGTTAATTCATTCAAGTAACAAAACTACTTTAGGTAAGCTCCAAGATGACCAATTCCTATGGCTTCCAGCCGAAGCGGAGCATCCAAGAGTAAACTGCTTAACCTATTGACTGGTGCTACCCTATTTGTCTCACTTTTTAATTTCTATCTCACATCGAAAAATACAGATTCTTATTTTCATTGTTATCTCTCAGCTCACTATTAAATAATCTGTAATTGCCAGATAGTCGTGTTAGCCAACAGCATGGTATCATCACAGTGTTAGGTTGTATAAGTGCATGTACGTGTTGAACTACGAAAGAGAGATTTATTATTTCCTTATACATAACCATATACGTAACTTAATGGGTCCACAATTCGGACTGGATAATCAACAGACCTCCAGAAGCAACTTGTCGCCCCATGCTGGTGAAAGCACTCCCGAATTGTCGCCGATCTTAAGCAATAGTTTTCATAAAAATAAAATATAAATAAAAAATACAATGGTAAAGACAGCAGTTGAGAGTAGATAAAATCTATTAAATGATTGCTACATTTCTCTCAGGTTTTATACAAAAGTTTAGTTATTACCTGCCTTTGTTTACAAAATCATTAGTCTACGTAGCTTAAACATGATCAATATTTCTTCCCTCGTAAAATTCAATTTGAGCAATAATAAGCACCACCGAGGGGACATCAAATTAACAACAGCAACCTGAGATCGAAAATAATGTTGACATCAAGGTGACGTAAAAATACAGAATAAATTTTAAAGAATAAAATCAACAAAAGTCCCTGAGCGACTCTACACACCCCCCTTGCTCAAATTAATTTTCAGATAGCAGTTGAAGGGCTGGCCCAGACACGATGTTTTGGGTGGCCACTATCATCTTCATCACTAGATCACCATCCCATGTTTAGACTTCAGCTTAGTGTTCCTCTCATGTGATCTGTATGAGTACTTCTCGTTGAGTTACTACTTCCTCCTTAAGTCGCAGAAATTTGATAGTTGGCATCCAGTTACTGACGGGACAATTCCTCCTAAGGTTATTCAACTGCCTCGTAAATGTTTTGTAAAACCGTTCATAAAGCCAAAGACCCTTGAGGGCAATCATTAACGTCATCATGCGTTGGTGTTGGACGTATGGGCGTCTTCTGCACTAATCTCTGGGTAGAAATGTATAAATACCTGTCTCAGGGACCCCATAGTAGTTGCATGATCGATAAACAGTGAGCAGTATTCTTGGACTTGACTAAGTGTCATCTGCTCTAGGTCAGACACATTAGCTCTTATCATTGTAATGATCTCTATCCTCTTTGTAACATTGTAGTACTGAGCAACGGTTTCAACATTGTTCACCCACATCAAATTGCCAGCTGCTTGGAAGAGAATAAGCACACGAGGCTGTAGTGTGGTGAGTTTTTCCTGGAGCGCTTGCAATTGCATATGGATTGGTAATCCACACATAAAAATATCTGTTATGGTGAGTTTGCTGTCAATGAATACACATTCGGGATTTCCCCCTGCTATGAGTTTTTCTCTTACAACTTTGTACTCACCTGTTCTGCTGGCCTTGATCGGATAAATGAGCAGCAACCTTCTTCTTTGGCTTTCTTACTTTCCATTTGGGCTGGATCAATGGGGTTTCAATCATAGGCGGAGGGATATGCAAAAGGTTTGAAGTTTTTATCTTCTTTTCCATCTCACTGAACTTTGCAGGGGAGGCTAGAGTGGTGGTCCCAATTGTTACCAGATAATTGATGCGGACATCCTTGATAGTATCCCAGAACTTTCCTCAGTGTCCTTTTTGTCGTAGGTGTTTGATCTGTTGAGTGGAGATTCGTATGCGGGAAGTGGTACATTCTATGTCCAGAGCAACGTGTTGCCCTGGGGATTGTAGAATGACTAACTCCTCCTTGGTGAACATCTCTGTGAGGCACCATTTCATAAATGAAAGGACATCTTTGTTGCAGCTGTCAACTAAAACTCTCTGCTGTACAGTAAGGTCATTGAGAAATTCACTAGGGGTGTTCCAGATGTGGGGAGACATTTGTACTGCCAATGATGCCAATAATTCCTCCTCTCGAAAAAATAATTTTACCTTCTTTATTGACGTCCCTGGCTGACTCAATGAATTGGCCATACCCTCATTCGGGATACTTCATTTGCTGCATGCTGAACAAGGCTTCGTTTTTACCGTGGATGTCATACTTGATGACTTGATCAAGGAATTTGTGCATTGATCCTGGCAGTCGCTCTACAAATCTTCTAGTGCTCAGAGGAGCATTATCTGAGTGAAAGATAGCGAATTTAGTTTCGGTGGTTGTGCCCCACATGTATTTTTTAACTGTGTCAGAAAAAATATTTATGTCTGACGGACAAATTCCAAGTCAATTGCTAGTTAACATGATCGACATCTTGCCTGCAACACTGCTCGCACATACCAGTCGGGCATAATATTTTTCAAACTTGTCCATAGGCTGTTTTGTTTTTCCAGGAGAGGAGGGAGGATTACACTTGTAAAGTAGCCAATTCTTCACCTTCTATGACAGTGGGCAAACAGCTAACTCGTGAATTGTTGTCTTTGTGAGGGACCACCTCTTTTCATGTGACATAGGTATCTGTAAGTGAGGCTCCTTTGTGAGGTATATGGCAAGAATCCAAATAGCTCATCTGGCATATATGTCTGGTAAATTTTTCTCTGCAAAGAGGCATTCCTTAAAATACTTTTTATCTTGTGTATTGTAGGAGGCTTTGATGTCTTGAAGAGTTCTTTCCACTGAAGAGTGGTAATTTTGTGATGGACTGGATATATCAAGGCGGGGCCAATCAGACTCAGGGTTAAAGTCTGCCTTCAGGTCAGACCATATGGTTTGAATCTCACATAATAGCTGGTTACTTTGAGTTAACATGAAGCTTACTCTCATGTCGGTTATTGTTACTAGCAATGGAGTGTTGGGGTCCGTCACTTCCAAGGTTTGTGATTGTAGCAGAACATCAATGATCAATTTCTGATTAACAGCCAAACGGATGTACTTGCTGGCACAAAAGTAGATCCGTATAAATGAGCCTAGTGATGGGGAGGTGACTCGTTGAATGCGATGATATCAGAGTGTAGTCTTCTTTGGACAGTATCAGAAAATTTTCCATGTGAAAATGCAAGTTCTCTATTGGTTCTGGTATGTTAGTCTCGTACTCACTGCGGACTATCATTATAAGACGTATGCCCTCAACTTTAGCGATGCAGTAAGCAATCTAGATCTGCTCCATGATATCCTCTGTATGTATCTCAGTTATTCGTAGAAAATAGATAAACAGGAGATTTTGAAAATCGATGTTGACGCACTCAAAGCTGTCGATCATTTTACCACTATTTAAAAACTGACACAAGGTATAAA
The DNA here is from genome assembly GCA_900660155.1 of Hofstenia miamia. Taxonomy (NCBI): domain Eukaryota; kingdom Metazoa; phylum Xenacoelomorpha; order Acoela; family Hofsteniidae; genus Hofstenia; species Hofstenia miamia. Next base: position 46,258 of record CABFPE010001221.1, on the reverse strand, counting down.
TATTAAAGTCATCATCGAAAAAGGTGTGTGCAGTGCTGCGCCAATACAGACGACTCAAACTTTCCATCATTCTGGAGTCATAGCCAATTATGGTATTAATTTTCAGGTGACAGGAGGCATCTATGACAAATGGAATGACATCGATAGAGCAATTCATGTCACGTCCTTTGTAGGTGCATTGAATCTGATCTTTTGTCTCCTCAGATATGTTATCGCGGATAATGGTTGTAGCTTTCCTGGTGGCAATATAGTAAGGGTGAAGGGTTTCATCACCAACTCTTGAGATTCTTCTTCTTCTTTCTTCTGTCTTCTGAGATCTCAAATTAGAAGTTGCAGTGGAAGAGGTCAAGGGGGCTATCAACTCGCTCTTTTGGGGGGTATTTACAAGTTGTAAAGCAATAAAAGGTACTCTAGAATTATCAGTTTGTAAGGTAGGTGTAGCCAGCTCCTCTCATGCACATGGAATCAGACTCTGCTCGGCACCATCCTGACGTCCTCTTTTCCTTGCGCGTGCCTCAGCAAGCGGAGATGCACCATCCTGACGTCCTCTTTTCCTTGCGCGTGCCTCAGCAAGCGGAGATACGTGTCTCTCGCGCCTAGATGAGGCGTCTCGACTAAGTCTGCTATCCTCCATCCTTCTTCTCACTTGGCGGCGGGATGATGGAGCTGGCAACTCTCGTTTTTGATTTAGCTTGTTCATTCCTAAATGGAGTTATAAGATTTAAATCCCAAATATTGGGATCATAAGCGTGAGTAGTTCTCGCCCTTCTCTGGAGAAGCATACGTGTTTCTAAGGTATCAGAATTAATATTATCACAACTATACTCAGTGTCGGAAAATTCATCCTCTGAAAAATTAGTTAAATTATTATATTTTTCATATATACATCAACATCGTTGTCTACTAACGTGAATTCATTATTATCATCTATTATCATAAGCTCGTTTGAGCCTTTGAAAATGTACCATTTTACCATTGTTTAAAGTATAGGTGTTATGATCAAGCACTTTTTTTATTGTAAAGGGGCCTTGCCAATCATTTGCGAGTTTATGTACTTGATTACTATCCGTTGTAATGTGGGGTAGATAAGCAAAGACTCTGTCGCCGCGTTTATGCGGCTCACTGTACATCTTTTTATTAAAGGTTTTCTTTTGTCTTATACTAGACTGATTCATATTATGACAGATTGTCAAGTGAATTTGTTGCATATTGTTAATTAGTCTATTCAGATAGCTTTCCACACTGTTGTCAGCGTACTTTGGGAACATCATTGCCAAGGACGTAGCAGCCTCTCGACAGAACATGGCTTTGAAGGGGCTCACGCCAGTGGTTGTGTGAACTGATGTGTTGTAAAAGTACTCAACGCATTCTATAATTCGCCTCCATTGCTTTCCTGCAGCTCAGGATAACGCTACCCAAATCAATTTTATAAGGGTTAGGTTTAACCATTCCACCAATCTATTTGCTTGATGATGGTAAGTGGTGGTCAGTTCATGGACCACTTCTAGTTCTTTCATTAGAGCGTGTAAAAGATTACTTTCGAACTGAGGACCTCTATTGGAAACTAATTTTCGCATGGGTCCATATTTTAAGATCCATTCTTTAATTATTTTGTTGGCAACTTTTTCTGCAGTGGTGCTACTTAAAGGAATTATGCGGGCGAATTTGGTAAAGTGGTCTACCATCACGAGTAGATACTGAAAACCCTCGTCGTCTTTTGATAATTGTTTGAGATCAACATGCACTAACTCATTAGGGCTTTCTGCAGACCATGATTCCAACTCAGCTCTTTGTTGAGGTAAGTGATTGATGTTGTTGAGTAAGCACTTTTCACATTTATCAATGACATCTGTTATGGTAGCTCGTATTCCAGTGGTGACGTATCTGGAGTTAAAGGTTTTCTCAGTCTGGAGGATGCCCAGGTGACCTCTCTCATGGACTCTATGTACGAGATCCCTTTTAAAATACTCAGGAATAGCAAGTCGATTGTTGTGTTTGCTCTTAGCGTACAATAAACCATTATCATTTAAGTGCCAGTTGTAATGATTGAAATAACAATTCACTTCCAGAGACGTGGGGAAGTACGGATCCTTCATCCTTTTCATTATTTGGTCCAATATCCAGTCACGGTGTTGATAGCGAACTATTTCCTCTTCAGAAATTTCCTCTTTCATAAGGATGGCAAGGATGGGTTTTCCATTTCTATCTGCATTGATCTTGGGTATCAGTTGATACTCAGTGTGGGGGATGAATGAAAAAGGAACCTTCTCCCCATTTGGTTTCTTGAGATCTCGCTCATAACTCGGCAATGCAGTCCAATAGTCAGCGTTCAGGTGGAGTCTGCCTGGGCGATGTTTGATCGTGAATGAAAAATCATTTAAGTACTCTATCCAGTGGGCAACTATGTTCGATTTGTTGCCGCTAAATTTTTTCAGCCAGGCGAGAGTGCTGTTGTCAGTTCTCATGGTGAACTTATGGCCAAGTATGAAGTAGCGAAATTTCTTCAGTGATTCAACTAAAGCAAGCATCTCGCACTTAGTCGCGCCATAGTTTCTCTCTGAAGCCCTAAGTTTTTGACTAAAATACTGAACAGGACTCTTGACTCCATTGATGTCTTGGCTCAATATCCCACTAATAGCAACAGTACTTGCGTCGCAATCAACTATAAAATCCTTAGAGTAGTCAGGAGTATTCAAGGATGGTATCTTTTTGAGCTCATTCTTGATGCCATCAAGAGCCTCTTGCTCCTGCCACGTCCACTTGAAATCTACAGACTTTTTTAATAAATTTGAGATAGTTTTCATTTTCTTGGCAAGGTCCATGTAGAATCGTGGGCTGGTAGGGAAAGAAACCCATCAATTAATTGACTCTGCAGAAGGTTTAAATAGCGTTTACAGTACAGCCACAATTCCGAGAAACAGAATAACATAGAACTTATAACTTATAGATGTAACATTGGCAATTCATCCAAGTAACAAAACTACTTTAGGTAAAATCCAATGACCAATTCTTTCGGTTGACTTTCAATCCTGCCTTCTGCAATAGATCTAATTTACGACCGAGTTTAGTTAGATGTTCCTCAAAAGTGTTGCTAGCAACCAAGATATCGTCTATGTAGGCTGATATGCCTGGTTCGAGAAGGTTAGCATCATCTTTGAGAACCTTAGTTACATAGCGCTGGAAGGTAGCTGGCGCATTACATAGGCCAAAGGCCATATACTTCCACTCATACAACCTGTAAGGGGTGATGAAGGCTGTTTTTGGGATGTTGGAAGGGCGCATTGGTACCTGCCAGTAAGCTTTGCAAAAATTGAGGCATGAAAAGAATTTATATTTGCTGGCGTCATAGAGGAGGTCTTTGTTCCTTGGCAATGGATACGCATCCTTAATTGTTATGTCATTAAGCTTTCTGAAGTTGATGCACAGCTGATACTTCTCGCCTTGATGGATGAACAATGTAGGGGCCGCTTAAGGGCTGTTGCTTCCCTGTATGATGCCACTTTCAATTAAATCACTGAGGATCTTTTTGTACTCTGGTTTTAAATTTTCGGGAACATGGCACACTGGTAGTCTTATTGGTCTATCGTTCTTCAATTCAATAGCGTGTTCCTTGCCTACCACCTGGCCAACGCTAATTGTCCCGTAATTAAACACGTCGTGTTTACTATGAAGTAAAGAGAGTAACGATTTTCTTTCTCTCTGGTTAAGATGAGGATGGGAGTTGTTGGTAACTGCCGGTACCTTAATCGGACTTACTGGCTCTCCCAGATCATGAACTGCAGTGCATATTGGTAAGCATGTGACAGGGATGTTTTCAACTTTGACTGGCACTCCTACTAGTTGCAATTGAGAAACTCCAATCTTGACAGGAGAATTGGCTCCATTTAGAACAGTAACATGTGTTTTTCTGTTTGTCACTCTACACAAGTCTGGCGAAAAAGAGATTCCACGCACATACTTGCCTCTCTGTCCTAAAATCATTATGTCCCCATTAATACCATCTTCAGAGGATACAGCGACCCTAGTCCAATGCTTTGGTTCTATTGATATGGGTTCTTCCAAATTAAAGATGACTTCTCTCTCAGGAATTGTAGCCAGTTGAGTAGCTCCCTGGTCTTTAATAGTAATTGTATTATTTTTGAAATCAATTACACACGAGTTTCTTTCCAGGAAATCATTTCCCAGGATGAGATCATATGGGAGGCAATGATTTGACATGTTGATTACTAGAAGATCGACTTCAAATGGCTCAGTGTGAATTTTTATTGAAGCATCCTGTAACTTTCCTTTAAGAGAAAGAGGGTTTCCCGAAGCGTTGATGAGTTTCGCACTGGAGGGATCCAAAGAGTCTCGATTTAAACATAACTCCCTACAGCACTCATCACTGATTATAGAAGCCGCAGCTCCAGTATCCACAGTGGCATTAAAAATATTGCCATTCATCTCGATGGGTATTAGATTCTTCCTGATCAACTGGGTGATCACTAATATGTTTTGTGCACGTTTTAAGGGAGGCGGCGCTCCAATTAATTTAAATCCTGAGATGTAGTTGGGTGGTCAGGTTCCAAGTCAACAAGGTTGTCAACACACAAAGACTCAGTAGTTGGCTCTTCAATAATGAAGCCTTCTCCATCAGCAATGAGCTGCACTTTAGCCTTGCACTGGGATTTAAGATGTCCTTTTTCTCCGCAAGTGAAACATCTTACTGAGGATAAATCAAATACTTTCTTGGCAACTGCAGGCCTCCTTGGTTCGAAGTTCTTGGTACTGGACACACCTGACAGACTAGTTATATCATTGTTAATTCTTTGAGAATTCTGGAGCATGTAAACTACACTGATGGCCTTTCTGATGATTTCGTGGAGGCTATCCTCAGGGTTGCATCGAACTTCCAAATGATTTCTGATCGATGAAGGAAAACCTCGGCAGATATAAGAAAATAGATCATGTTGCGAATACTCTCTGGAGAGGCTACTTAATCAAAACAAGCATTCGACCTGTGTTATATAATTCCGAATGTCGTCACCAAATTTGAAGGACATGTCACATAATAACGTCTTATATTGATGTTTAATGTAGGGTGCTTGGTAATGATCCTCAAAGAATCCAATCAGCAGCTGGTAGTCAGTTTTAATGTGACAGTCAAGCATCATGTATTGATTATACGCCAATCTGCTAAGATATAAGGGGAACTGCGAGACTGCTGACTCTTGTGAATTTTTATGTTGTTTCATTGTTAACTCAAACAAGAAGAACCATTCATTGAATGATTGCGACACAGCATCAATTTGCCCAGTAAATTTGGGAAGGACGGAATGTTTGCTATACAGTTGTATCTGTCCATTGGACTTGAGAGGAAGAATAGAGTCCCGGTATCTTGGCTGATCTTTCATACCGGCTTTTCCAGGAAGTGGACTAGTATCACTCACATGTTCTTTAAACGTGGGCACTACCACAGTGCTTACTGGATCAGGCAATGACTGTACGTACCCTGTTTGAGGGGTGGCTCCGGTGGTTAAAGTAGATACCTGTGTAATAGCAGATGGCGCGAACATAGGTTGACTACTGGAAGGACTAGTAGAACACGGAACAGAGTTAGAGATGATTTCCTGGGATCCTCCAAACAGAGGAGCAGCTGGAGGGGGATGGTTTGCGCCCACTAACTGAACCACTTGACCAATGATCCTCTCAGCTAATTCATCCAATGCTTCATTAAATACAGCATGGGTAACATATTCATCATTTCTATTAGATGACGCCTCCTCTTGGTGATGCGAGTTGTTGACAGCACCCTTCAATTCATGAATTTGCAATTCCAGGGCAATTGTTGACTCCAGCATTTGTTGTTCCATTCACTGGTAGGCCACGTGTTGCGTGTTGATTTCAGCCTGGAGAGACTCCACTTGGCGTTTGCTTTCCATCCTCAGAGCTACCTGTTGTGATAACGCCTCCTTCAAATGATCAATTTCTGTGAGGTGCACATCAAGCTGGGGCGTTGACTGATTGTTACCACTAACATAACTGTGAGGATGCATGGGAATTGGAGGAGCATTCTGAGAGTTTAAAATATGTCGCATATTTTGATGATATGATGGGCTCATTGCACTTGCATCACTGTACGGGATGGTAGCGGCATTCTGATCCATCCTTTGTGTGATCGGAGTGGGAGAAGAAGGTTGGGAAAAATTAAGTAATGATCCAACAGTGCAAGGGGTAATGTCCTGGTTACCAACGCTTGCACAGGGGATGCTCTGAATTGGAGAAGTCCCAAAAGTAGGAGAGTAAGTAACAGTACGACTTGAATCCATTATAACTTAGAGAGCAAAACAATAATTTCCAAAACTGACAGTGGGGAGCACTTCCACACACAAAAGCAAAACGCTACTTAAAGAGGTAACAATAACTAACAGACCAAATTGGGGAAAACAAACACGGTGGTATTTGGTAATAAATCCAACGTATCAAAGCACTAATAAAGTAAAACAAAACAAGAAATTTAACAATTGACATCAGCCAAATAAGACGTAGTCATCCTTCAAGGGTGAGGAAGTCAATGAATACATCGATAGGTGAACTTACTATGAAGTCTTACAGCAATCAGGGGAAACAACTATCCCAGCTGATACACACCAAAACAAAAACCAACTAACAACCAAACCATCGAAAGAAAACAACAAAATTAAATAGTTATCACGTCAGCATCCTGTCATGGTCGCCATGTAGAATTGTGGGCTGGTAGGGTAACTTAACTAGAAACTTAATTGACTGTGCGGAAGGTATAAATAGCGTTTACAGTACAGCCATGATTCCAAGAAACAGAATAACATAGAACTTATAACTTATAGATGTAACATTGGTAATTCATCCAAGTAACCAAACTACTTTAGGTAAAATCCAAGATGACCAATTCTTATGGCTTCCAGCCCAAGCAGAGCATCCAGACATAAAGTGCTTAACCTATTGACTGGTGCAAACCTATTTCTCTCGCTTTTTAATTTCTATCTCACATCAGAAAATACAGAATCTCATTTTCATTGTTATCTCTCAGCTCACTATTAAATAATCTGTAATTGCCAGATATTCATGATAGCCCATGGCATGGTATCATCACAGTGTTAGGTTGTATAAGTGCATGTACTTGTTGAATTACGAATGAGAGGTTTATTATTTCCCTATACATAACCGTATCCATAACTGGTTGGCATCTGGTTGCTGATGGGACAATTCCTTCTGAGATTATTCAACCGCCTCATAAACATATTGTAAAATCATTCATAAAGTCACAGACCCTTTAGGGCTATCATTAGTGTCATCATCGCATTGGTGTCAGATGTATGGGTGTCTTCTGCACTAATCTCGTTATCTGGATAGAAATGTATAAATACCTGTCTCAGAGACCCCCAATCATAGTGGCATGATCAACAAATAGTGAACAGTATTCTTGAACTTGACTAAGTGTCATCTGTTCTGGGTCAGACACATCAGCTCTTATCATCGTGATGATCTCTATTCTTTTTGTAACATTGTAATACCAAGTAATGGTTTCAACATTGTTCATCCACATCAAATCACCAGCCGCTTGGAAGAGAATAAGCATGCTAAGCTGTAGTGTAGTGATTTTTTCTTGTATCACTTGCAGTTGCCTATGTACTGGTAATCCACGTGCAAAAATGTCTGTTATGGTGAGTTTGCTGTTGATGAAGATGTGTTCAGGATTTCTGCCGGCTATATGTTTTTCCCTGACAACTTTGTACTCACCTGTTCTGCTGGCTTTGATCGCTTCCTGTTTGCTGTTGACAAAGCTAACTCTATTAGGATAAGGGGCAGCAACCTTCTTTTTTGGCTTTCTTACTTTCCATTTAGGCTGGATCAAAGGGGTTTCAATGGTAGGTGGCAGGATACACAAAAGATTTGAAGTTTCTATCTTCTTTTCCATCTCACTGAAACTTGCAGGGGAGGCTAGAGTGGTGGTCCCAATTGTTACCAGATAATTTATGTGGGCATCCTTGATAGTATCCCAGAACTTTCCTCAGAGTCCTTTTTGTCGTAGACGTTTGATCTGTTGAGTGGATATTCGTATGTGGGAAGTGGTACATTCTACGTCCAGAGCAACATGTCACCCTGGGGATTGCAGAATGACCAACTCCTCCTTGGTGAACATCTCCGTGAGGCACCATTTCATCAAAGAAAGGACATCTTTATTGTGGCTGTCAACCAATACTCTCTGCTGTACATTAAGATTGCTGAGAAATTTGCTAGGGTCATGATCAACCATTAGAATACGTTCATCTTCAGTTACAGACCATTGCAGCATTGGCTTAGGAGAGATTGCACTTCCTCCAAACTTCTCCAAATTCAATTTTTCAATCAAATCCCAAATGTGGGGAGACATTTGTACTGCGGATGAGGCCAATAACTCCTCCTCTCTATAAAATTGTTCTGGTGTCCACATCACCTGGTCGAAAATGGTGATGGGAATAATCTTACCTTTTTGTTGATGTGCCTGGCTGACTTGATGAATTGGCCATACCCGCATTCAGGATACTTCATTTGCTGCATACTGAACAAAGCTTCATTCTTCCCATGGATGTTGTGTTTGATGATTTGATCAAGGAGTGTGTCTGTTGAGCCAGGCAATCACTCTACAAATCGTCTAGTGCTCAGGGGAGCATTGTCTGAATGAAAGATAGCGAACTTAGTTTCAGCTGTTGTGCCCCACATATATTTTTTTAACTGTGTCAGAGAAAATATTTATGTCTGACGGACAAATTCCAAGTCAATTGCTGGTTAACATGATCAACATCTTGCCTGTAACAATACTTGTCCCCACCAGTTGGGCATCATATTTTTCAAACTTGTCCCATAGGCCTTTTAGTTTTGCCAGGAGAGGAGGGAGGACTACATTTATAAAGCAGCCAATTATTTACTTTCCATGACAGCAGACAAACAGCTATCTTGTGAATCATTGTCTTTGTGAGGCTCAACCTTTTTTCTTGTGACATAGGTATTTGTAAGTGTGGTTCTTTCGTAAGGTATATTTTGAGAATCCAAATGGCTCCTCTGGCATAGATGTCTGGTAAATTTTTCTTGAAAAAAAGGCGTTCTTTAAAATTCTTCTTATCTTGTGTGTTGTAGGAGACTTTGATGTCTTGAAGAGTTCTTTCCACTGACGAGTGGTAATTTTGTGATGGGCTCAATATATCAAGGCAGGGCCAATTGGACTCAGGGTTGAAGTCTGCCTTCAGATCAGACCAAATGGTTTGAATCTCGCCTAACAGTTGGCTGCTTTGAGCAAATGTGAAGCTTACTCTCATGTCAGTTACTGTAACTAGTGACAGAGTGTTGGGGTCCATCACTTCCAAGGTTTGTGATTGGAGCATAACATCAATGATCAATTTCTAGTCAATGGCAGACAGTGGGATGGTACCTGCTGACACAAAATTAGATCTGCATATATGAGCCTGGTGATGGGGAGATGGCTTGTTGAGTGCAATGATATAGGAGTGTAATCTTCTTTCAATAGTATCAAAAAATTTTCCATACGAAAATGTAAGTTCTCAATTGGTTCAGGTACTGTTGTCTTGCACTCGCCACAGACTATCATTATAAGGCGTATGCCTTCGACTTTAGCAATGTGGTAGGCAATCTTGATCTGCTCCATTATATCCTCTGTCTGTATCTCAGTTATTCATAGAAAATAAATGAACAAAAGATTTTGAAAATTAATGTTGACACACTTGAAGCTGTTGATAGTTTTACCACTATTTAAAAATTGGCAAAGGTTATAAATATTAAAGTCATCATCAAAGAAGGTGTGAACAGTGCTATGCCAATATAGGCGATTCAGGCTTTCCATCATTCAGGAGTCATAGCCAATGATGGTATTTATTTTCAGGCAACAGGAGGCATCTATGACAAAGGGAATGATGTCTATGGAGCAACTCATGTCCCATCCATTGTAAATATGCTGAAGCTGATCTTTCGTTTCATCAGATATATTGTCTCGGATGATGGCTATAGCTTTTCTTGTAGCAATATAGTATGGGTGAAGGGTCTCATCACCAACTTTGAAGATTTTTCTTCTTCTTTCTTCAGTCTTCTGAGATCTCACAGTAGAAGTGGCGGTGGAAGAGGTCAAGGGGGCTATCAAGGCACTCTTGTGGGGGGTATCTACAAGTTGCAAAGCACTAAGAGGTATTCTAGAATCATAAGTTTTTAATGTAGGTGTGGCCAGCTCCTCTCACGCATGTGGGGAAACATGTCTCTCCACGTAGGGGTGAGATGTTTAGGGCGTCATCATGGATGCTGTCTCCTCTCCGAGTCGTGGAGCTACATGTTGCCCACACGGAATCAGACTCTCCTCAGCACCATCATTGCGTCCTCTTTTCCTTGTGCGTGCCTCAGCAAGCAGAGATACGTGTCTCTCGCGCCTAGATGAGGCATCTCAGCTAGGTTGGCTACCTCCCATCCTCCTTCTCACTTGGTGGCGGGATGGTGGAGCTGGCTACTCTCGTTTTCGACTTGGGGTGTTCATTCCTAAATGGAGTTATAAGATTTAAATGCCAAATGCTGGGATCATAAGTGTGAGTAGTTCTCGCCCTTCTTTGGGGGAGCGTACATGTTTCTAAATTGTCAGAAGTAATATTATCATAAGTGTAATCAGTGTCGGAAAATTCATCCTCTGAAAAACTAGTTAAATTATCATATTTTTCATATACATCGACACCATTATCTACTAATGTAAATTCGTTATTATCATCTATTATAACATGCTCTATATCTTTTATTGCTCGTTTGAGCCTTTGAAAATGTTTAAAGTATAGGTGTTATGGTCAAGCACTTTTTCTATAGTAAAAGGACCTTGCCAATCATTTGCAAGTTTATGTACTTGATTGCTATCCATTGTAATCCGAGGGAGATAGGCAAAAACTTGGTCGCCACATTTATGCAGCTCACCATATATCTTCTTATTAAAGGTTTTCTTTTGCCTTATACTGGACTGATTTGTGTTATGACAGATTGTCAGGTGAATTTGTTGCATATCCTGAATTAGTCTATTCACATAACTTTCCATGCTGTTTTCTGCGTACTTTGGGAACATCATTGCTAAGGACGTGGTAGCCTCACGACCAAACATGGCTTTGAAGGGGCTCACGCCATTGGTTGTATGAACTGATGTGTTGTAAAAGTACTCAACGCATTCTATAATTCGCCTCCATTGCTTTCCTGCTGCCCATGACAAGGCTACCTGAATTAATTTTGTAAGGGTTCAGTTTAATCACTCCACCAATCTGTTCACTTGGTGGTGATAGGCGGTGGTCAATTTGTGAACCACTTCTAGTTCCTTCATTAAAGCGCGCAAAAGATTACTTTCGAACTGAGGACCTCTATCAGAAACTAATTTTTGCATGGGGCCATATTTCAAGATCCATTCTTTAATTATCTTATCAGCAACCTTCTCTGCCGTTGTGCTACTTAGAGGAATTATTCGGGTGAATTTGGTAAAATGGTCAACCATTATGAGTATATACTGGAAACCCTCGTTGTCCTTTGATAATTGTTCGAGATCAACATGCACCAATTCGTTAGGGCTCTCTGCCAACCGTGATTCCAGTTCAGCTCTTTGTTGAGGAAAATGATTGATGTTGTTGAGTACGCACTTTTCACATTTGTTGATGACATCCGTAATGGTAGCTCATATTCCAGTGGTGACGTATCGGGAGTTGAAGGATTTCTCAGTTTGAAGGATGCCCAGGTGACCCCTTTCTTGGACTCTACGTACTAGGTCCCTCTTAAAATGCTCAGGAATAGCAAGTCAATTATTGTGCTTACTCTTAGCATATAACAAACCATTATCATTTAAGTGCCAGTTGTAGCAGTTGAAATACCAATTCACTTCCAGAGATGTGGGGAAGTATGGATCCTTCATCCTTTTCATTATTTGCTCCAATATCCAGTCGTGATGTTGATAACGAACTATATCTGCTTCAGAAATCTCCTCTCTCATAAGGATGGCAAGGATGGGTTTTCCATTTCTATATGCGTTAATCTCGGGTATCAATTGATACTCAGTTTTGGGGATAAAGGAGAAAAGAACCTTCTCCCCATTTGGTTTCTTGAGATCTCTCTCATAACTTGGCAATGTGGTCCAATAGTTGGTGTTCAAGTGGAGCTTACCTGGGTGGTGTCTGATTGTGAATGAAAAATCATTTAAATACTCTATCCACTGAGCAACTATGTTCAATTTGTCGCCACTAAATTTTTTCAGCCAGGTGAGAGTGCTATTGTCTGTTCTTATGATGAACTTGCATCCTAATATGAAATAATGAAATTTCTTCAGTATTTCAACTAAAGAAAGCATCTTGCACTTAGTAGTGCCATAGTTTCTCTCTGAAGCCCTAAGCTTTCAACCTAAAATACTGAACAGGACTCTCAACTCCGTTGATGTCCTGGCTCAAGATCCCACTAATGGCAACAGTACTTGCATTGCAGTCAACTATAAAATCCTTAGAGTAGTCAGGAGTATTCAAGGATGGTATCTTTTTAAGCTCAGTCTTGATGCCTTCCAGAGCTTCTTGCTCCTGCCATGTCCACTTGAAATCTACAGACTTTTTTAATAGATTCAAAATAGTTTTTGTTTTCTTGGCGAGGACCAGGAGAAACATTCCATAGTAATTAAGGAAGCCCGTCAATCACTGTACGTTGTGACGGCTTCATGGCATTTCAATCTTTTCCAAAAAATCTTTAGCATTGTTCTTTATAGAGATCTTTCTGGGCTCAACAACTCGACCAAGAAAAATTACCTTCTTCTGGGCTAAGGAGCATTTCTTTCCATTAACTTTCAATCCTGCTCTCTGTAACAGATCTAATGTATGACCAAGCTTAGTTAGATGTTCCTCAAAAGTGTTGCTGGTGACCAAAATATCATTGATGTAAGCCGATATGCCTGGTTTGAGAAGGTTTGCATCATCTTTGAGCACCTTGGTTACATAGTGCTGAAAGGTAGCTGGCGCATTACATAGACCAAAGGCCATATACTTCCACTCATACAGACCATAAGGGGTAATGAAGGCTGTCTTAGGAATGTCAGAAGGGCGCATCAGTACCTGCCAGTACACTTTGCACAAATCGAGGCAGGAAAAGAATTTATATTTGCTAGCATCATATAAAAGGATATGCATCCTTAATTGTTATGTTGTTAAGCTTTCTGAAGTCAATGCACAGCCAATATTTCTTGCCTTGTTGAATGAACATGGTAGGAGCAGCATAGGGGCTATTACTTCCCTGTATGATACCACTTTCAATTAAATTGCTGAGGATCTTTTCGTACTCTGGTTTTAAATTTTCAGGAACATGGCACACTGGTAGTCTGATTGGTCTATCGTTCTTCAATTCAATAGTGTGTTCCTCGCCTACTGCCTGGCCAATGCTGATGGTCATGTAATTAAACATGTTGTGTTTACTATGAAGCAAAGAGACCAATGATTTTCTTTCTCTCTGGTTAAGATGAGGATGGGAGTTATCAGTAACTGTCAGTACCTTAACCAGGCTTGCTGACTCTCCCAGATCATGAACTGCAGTGCATATTGGTAGGCATGTGACGATGATGCTTTCAATTTTTACTGGCACTCTTACAAGCTTCAAATGAGAAACTCCAATCTTAACAGGAAAATTGGCTCTGTTTAAAACAGTAACATGCATTTTGCTGTTTGTCAATTTACACAAGTCATGCGAAAAAGAAATTCTGTGCACATACTTGCCTCTCTGTCCTGAAATCATAACATCTCCATTAATGTCATCTTCAGAGGATATGGCAACTCCAATGCTTTGGTTCAATTGAAATGGGTTCTTTTAAATTAAAGATGACTTCTCTCTCAGGAATAGTAGCAATTTGGTTAGCTCCCTGGTCTTTGATAGTGATTGCATTATTTTTAAAATCAATTACACATGAGTTCCTTTCCAGGAAATCATTTCCTAGTATGAGGTCGTACAGGCAATGATTTGAAGTGTCAATTACTAGAAGATCCACTTCAAATGGCTCAGTGTGAATTTTTATTGAAGTGTCCCATAACTTCCCTTTAAGAGAAAGAGGGTTTCCCAAAGCATCAATGAGTTTTGCACTAGATGGATCTAAAGAGTCTCAATTCAAACATAGCTCTTGACAGCACTCATCACTGATTATGGAAGCAGCAGCTCTGGTATCAATAGTGGTGTTAAGGATGTTGCCATTCATTTTGACTGGTATCAAATTTTTTCTTATCAGCTGGGTGATCACTAAGGTATTCTGTGTGTGTTTGAAGGGAGGTGGCACTCCAGTTAATTTAAATCCTGCAACGTAGTCGGGTTGTCAGGTTCCAAATCAACAAGGTTGTCAACACAAAGAGACTCATTGGGCTCCTTGATAATAAAGCCTTCTCCATCCGCGATTAGCTGTACCTTAGCTTTACATTGAGACTTAAGATGCCCTTTTTCTCCACATGTAAAACATCATACAGATGTCAAGTCAAATCCTTTCTTGGCAATTGCGGGCTTTCTTGTTTCAAAATTATTCGTACCAGACAGACCTGATAGATTAGTGATATCATTGTTAATTCTCTGAGAATTCTGCAGCATATAAACTACGCTGATGCCTTTTCTGATGATTTCATGAAGGCTATCTTCAGGGTCGCATCTAACCTCCAACCTATTCCTGATAGATGGAGGAAAACCTCAGCAGATATAAGAAAACAAATCATGTTGTGAATACTCTCTGGAGAGGCTACTTAATCAAAACAATTGCTTGATCTGAGTTATGTAATTTCTTATATCATCACCAAATTTGAAGGACATGTCACATAGTAATGTCTTATATTGATGTTTAATGTGTGGTGCCCAGTAATGATCTTCAAAGAACCTGATTAGCAGCTGATAATCAGTTTTAATGTTATGATTGAGCA
>CABFPE010001221.1:0-28450 GCA_900660155.1 Hofstenia miamia | reverse complement strand
ATCAAAGTATCGTAAAATTGTTCGTACAGTTGAAGACCCTTTAGGGCAATCATTAGAGTCATCATTGCATTGGTGTCAGATGTGTGTGCGTCTTCTGCACTAATCTCAGTATCTGGATAGAAGTGTATAAATACCTGTCTCAAGGACCCCATCATAGTTGCATGATCAATAAACAGCGAACAGTATTCCTGAACTTGAGTGAGTGTCATCTGCTCTGGGTCAGACACATTAGCTCTTATCATCATGATGATCTCTATCCTTTTTGTGACATTGTAATACCAAGTGATGGTTTCAACATTGTTAACCCACATCAAATCACAAGCCACTTGGAAAAGAATCAGCACATGAGGCTGTAGTGTGGCAATTTTGTCATGGATCACTTGCAGTTGCATATGTACTGGTAATCCACATGTAGAAATGTCTGTTATGGTGAGCTTGCCATTGATGAAGATGCTTTCAGGATTTCCTCCCATGATGAGTTTTTCCCTTACAACTTTATACTCACCTGTTCAGCTGGCTTTGAGAGCTTCCTGTTTGCTGTTCACAAAGTTCACTTTGTTGGACAAGTGGGCAGCGACCTTCTTTTTTGGTTTTCTTACTTTCCATTAGGTTGAATTGAAGGTGTTTCAATAGTAGGTGACAGGATGCACAAAAGATTTGAAGTCTTTATCTTCTTTTCCATCTCACTAAAGCTTGCAGGGGAGGCCAGAGTGGCAGTCCCAATCATTACTGGATAATTGATGCATGCATCTTTTATTGTGCCCCAAAATTTTCCTCAGTGTCCTCTCTGTCGTAGGCATTTGATCTGTTGATTGGAGATTCGTACGTGGGAAGTGGTGCATTCTACATCCAGAGCTATGTGTTGCCCCAGGGATTGCAGAATGACCAACTCCTCCTTGTTGAACATCTCTGTGAGGCACCATTTCATCAAGGAAAGGACATCTTTATTGCGAATATCAACCAAAACTCTCTGCTGTACAGTAAGCTCATTGAGAAATTTGCTAGGGTCATGCTTGACCATTAGTATATGTTCGTCTTCAGTTACAGACCATTGCAGCGTTGGCTTAGGAGAGATTGCACTTCCGCCAAACTTCTCCAAATTCACTTTTTTGATTAAGTCATGGATGTGGGGTGACATTTGTACCACTGATGATGCCAGTAATTCCTCCTCCCTATAAAATTGTTCTGGTATCCGCATCAACTGATCAAAAATGGTAATGGGAATATTCTTGCCCTCTTTGTGTACATGCCTAGCTGACTCAATAAAGTGGTTGTAGCTGCATTCTGGATACTTCATTTGCTGCAGGCGGAACAGAGCTTCAGTCTTACCATGGATGTCATGCTTGATGATCTGATCCAGGAATTTGTGCATTGAGCTGGGCAATCTTTCTACAAAGCATCTAGTGCTCAGGGGAGCGTTATCTGAATGAAAGATCGTGAATTTAGTTTGGGCTGTTGCACCCCACATATATTTTTTAACTGTGTTGGAAAAAATATTTATGTCCAACAGACAAATACCAAGTCAATTGCTGGTTAACATGATCAACATCTTGCCTTTAACACTACTCAGGCGACTCAGGCTTTCCACCATTTTGGAGTTGTAGGCGATGATGGTGTTAATTAATCTATGATGAATGGAATGACGTCTATAGAGCAATTCATTTCACGGCCATTGTATGTGCAACAAAGCTGATCTTTTGTCTCATCAGAGATGTTGTTGCATATTATGGCTGTAGCTTTCCTTGTGGCAATGTAATATGGGTGAAGGGTCTCATCACCAACTCTGGAGATTTTTCTTCTTCTTTCTTCATTCTTCTGAGATCTAACAGTAGAAGTTGCAGTGGAAGAGGTTGAGGGGGCTATCAAGTCACTCGTTTGGGGGGTATTTACAAGTTGCAAAGCGCTAAAAGATACCCTAGAATTATAAGTTTTTAATGTAGGTGTGGCCAGCTCCTCTCATGCACATGGGGAAACATGTCTCTCCACATAGGGGCAAGATGTGAAGGGCGTCATCATGGATGCTGTCTCCTCTCTGAGTTGTGGAGCTATGTGTCACCCACATGGAATCAGACTCTCTTCAGCACTATTGTGGCGTCCTCTTTTCCTTGCGCATGCCTCAGCAAGTGGAGATACATGTCTCTCGCGCCCAGATGAGGCGTCTCAGCTAGGTCGGCTACCTTCCATCCACCTTCTCACTCAGTGGCGGGATAGTGGAGCTGGCGACTCTTGTTTTCAACTTGGGGTATTCATTCCTAAATGGAGTTATAAGATTTAAATCCCAAAAGCTGGGATCATAAGCATGAGTAGTTCTCACCCTTCTTTGGGGGAGCATACGTGTTTCTAAATTGTCAGAAGTAATATTATCATAAGTGTAATCAGTGTTGGAAAAATCATCCTCTGAAAAACTAGTTAAATTATCGTATTTTTCATATACATTGACACCATTATCTACTAATGTAAATTCATTATTATCGTCTATTATGACATGCTCTATATCTTTGATAGCTCATTTGAGCCTTTGAAAATGTTTAAAGTATAGGTGTTATGGTCAAGCACTTTTTCTATCGTAAAAGGACCTTGCCAATCATTTGCAAGTTTACATACTTGATTGCTATCCATTGTAATTCGAGGGAGATAGGCAAAGACTCTGTCGCCACGTTTATGCAGCTCACCATATATCTTCTTATTAAAGGTTTTCTTTTGCCTTATACTGGACTGATTTGTGTTATGACAGATTGTCAGGTGAATTTGTTGCATATCATGAATTAGTCTATTCACATAACTTTCCATGCTGTTTTTGGTGTACTTTGGGAACATCATTGCTAAGGATGTGGTGGCCTCACGACCAAACATGGCTTTGAAGGGGCTCACTCCAGTGGTTGTATGAACTGATGTGTTGTAAAAATACTCAATGCATTCTATAATTCACCTCCATTGCTTTCCTGCTGCCTGTGACAAGGCTACCCAAATTAATTTTATAAGGGTTCGGTTTAATCACTCCACCAATCTGTTCACTTGCTGGTGATAGGTAGTGGTCAATTCGTGGACCACTTCTAGTTCCTTCATTAAAGCATGCAAAAGATTACTTTCAAACTGAGGACCTCTATCAGAAACTAATTTTTGCATGGGACCATATTTCAAAAATCCATTCTTTAATTATCTTATCAGCAACTTTATCTGCCATTGTGCTACTTAGAGGAATTATTTGGGCAAATTTGGTAAAATGGTCAACCATTATGAGTATATACTGGAAACCCTCGTTGTCCTTTGATAATTGTTCAAGATCAACATGCACCAACTCATTAGGGCTCTCTGCTGACCATGATTCCAGTTCAGCTCTTTGTTGAGGAAAATGATTGATGTTGTTGAGTAAGCACTTTTTGCATTTGTTGATGACATCCATAATGGTAGCTCGTATTCCAGTGGTGACATATTGGGAGTTGAAGGTTTTCTCAGTTTGGAGGATGCCCAAGTGACCCCTTTCATGGACTCTACATACTAGGTCCCTCTTAAAATACTCGGGAATAGCAAGTTGATTGTTGTGCTTGCTCTTAGCATACAATAAACCATTATTGTTTACGTGCCAATTATAATGGTTGAAATACTGATTTACTTCCAGAGACGTGGGGAAGTATGGATCCTTCATCCTTTTCATAATCTGGTCCAAAATCCAGTCACAATGTTGATAGCAAATTATTTCTTCCTCTGAAATCTCCTCTCTCAAAAGTATGGCCAGCATGGGTTTTCCATTTTGATCAGCATTAATCTCAGGTATCAATTGATACTCAGTATGGGGGATAAAGGAGAAAGAAACCTTCTCCCATTTGGTTTCTTGAGATCCCTCTCGTAACTTGGTAATGCAGTCCAATAGTCAGTATTCAGGTGGAGCCTGCCTGGGCGGTGTCTGATTGTGAATGAAAAGTTGTTTAAGTACTCTATCCAAAGAGCAACTATGTTTGATTTGTTGCCACTAAATTTTTTCAGCCAGGCAAGAGTGCTATTGTCTGTTCTCATGATGAACTTGCATCCTAGTATAAAATAGCAAAATTTTTTCAGTGATTTAACTAAAGCAAGCATTTCACACATTGTCACACCATAATTTCTTTCCAAGGCCCTGAGTTTCCAACTAAAATACTGGACAGGACTCTCAACTCCATTGATGTCTTGGCTCAATATCCCACTTATAGCTACAGTACTTGCATCACAGTCAACTATAAAATCCTTTGTGTAATCAGGAGTATTCAATGATGGTATCTTTTTGAGCTCAGCCTTGATGCCTTCCAGAGCTTCTTGCTCCTGCCACGTCCACTTAAATTCCACAGATTTTTTCAATATATTCGAGATAGTTTTTGTTTTCTCAGCTAGGTCCAGGAGAAACATTCCATAGTAGTTAAGGAAGCCCATCAATTGCTGTACATCTCAGCAGCTTTGTGGCATTTCAATCTTTTCCAAGAAGTTTTTAGTGTTATTCTTTATAGAGATCTTCCCTGGCTCAACAACTTGCCAAAGTAAAATTACCTTCGTCTAGGCTAATGAGCACTTCATTCTGTTGACTTTCAATCCTGCTCTCTGTAACAGATCTAATATCTGACCAAGCTTAGTTAGATGTTCTTCAAAAGTATTGCTAACGACCAAAATATTGTTGATTTAAGCCAATATGCCTGGTTTGAGAAGGTTAGCATCATCTTTGAGCACCTTGGTTACATAGTGCTGGAAGGTAGCTGGTGTGTTACATTGAACAAAGGCCATATACTTCAACTCATACAGACCATAAGGGGTAATGAAGGCTGTCTTCAGGATGTTGGAAGAGCACATCAGTACCTGCCAGTAAGCTTTGCACAAATCAAGGCAGGAAAAAAATTTATATTTGCTAGCATTGTATAAGAAGTCTTTGATCCTAGGTAATGGATACACATCCTTAATTGTTAAGTTGTTAAGCTTTCTGAAGTCAATGCACAGCCGATATTTCTCGCCTTGTCAAATGAACACAGTAGGAGCAGCATAGGGGCTATTACTTCCCTGTATGATGCCACTTACCAAGAGATTAAAAACCATCTTCTTTGCAGCTTCATTACAAGCTCCTTGCTCAAACATGCAAAAACTAAGGCGTAGACTCGGCTGACTCCTATTGATTGGGTTAATCTTGCAGAGAGGCATTGGAATGTTCTGCATCACATCAGGGTCCTGTCACGGTCGCCATGTAGAATCACTGGGGTGTGATTCTAGCGAACTCAAAGAGAATACAGTTCAAACTATTTATTTTTACAAAATGCATTGCTCTATATATACAAGTTATTTACAATATTTACAAATACCAGTCACTAACAAGAAAAGCGCAAGGTCTGGCTGATAAATAGCAACAACTACCAGCGATGTTACATTGAGAAACTCCAATCTTGACAGGAAAATTGGCTCCATTTAACACAGTAACATGTGTTTTTCCATTTGTCACTTTACACAAGTCAGGCGAAAAAGAAATTCCACGCACATACTTGCCTCTCTGTCCCAAAATCATCACATCTCCATTAACGCCATCTTCAGAGGATATGGCGACTCTGGTCCAATGCTTTGGTCCAATTAAGATGGGTTCTTCCAAATTAAAGATGACTTCTCTCTCAGGAATAGTAGCCAGTTGAGTAGCTCCCTGGTCTTTGATAGCGATTGTATTATTTTTAAAGTCAATTACACATGAGTTTCTTTCCAAGAAATCATTTCCCAATATGAGATCATATGGGAGGCGATGATTTGACGTGTTGATGACTAGAACATCCACTTCAAATGGCTCAGCATGAATTTTTATTGAAGCATCCCATAACTTCCCTTTAAGAGAAAGAGGGTTTCCTGAAGCGTCAATGAGTTTCGCACTGGAGGGATCCAAAGAGTCTCGATTCAAACATAACTCTCAACAGCACTCATCACTGATTATAGAAGCCACAGCTCTGGTATCAACAGTGGCATTAAAGATATTGCCATTCATCTTGACGGGTATTAGATTTTTTCTTATCAACTGGGTGATCACTAAGATATTTTGTGCATGTTTTAAGGGAGGCGGCACTCCAATTAATTTAAATCCTGAGATGTAGTTGGGTTGTCAGTTTCCAAGTAGACAAGGTTGTCAACACACAGAGACTCATTTGGCTCTTCAATAATGAAGCCTTCTCCATCTGCAATGAGCTGCACCTTAGCCTTACACTGAGACTTAAGATGTCCTTTTTCCCTGCAAGTAAAACATCGTACAGAGGATAAGTCAAATCCTTTCTTGGCAATTGCAGGCCTCCTTGTTTCAAAGTTCTTTGTACTGGACACACCTGACAGATTAGTGATATCATTGTTAATTCTCTGAGAATTCTGCAGCATATAAACTACACTGATGGCCTTTCTGATGATTTCGTGGAGGCTATCTTCAGGGTTGCATCTAACTTCCAACCGATTCCTGATTGATGGGGGGAAACCTCGGCAGATATAAGAAAATAGATCGTGTCGTGAATACTCTCTAGAGAGGCTACTTAATCAAAACAATCACTTGACCTGAGTTATGTAGTTTCGAATGTCGTCACCAAATTTGAAAGACATGTCGCATAATAACGTCTTGTACTGATGCTTAATGTGTGGCGCCTGGTAATGATCTTCAAAGAACCTGATTAGTAGCTGATAGTCAGTTTTAATGCTACAATTGAGCATCATATATTTGTTATACACCAATCTGCTGAGGTACAAGGGAAACTGTGAAACTGCTGACTCTTGTGAATTCTTATGTTGTTTCATTGTCAATTTGAACAGGAAGAACCATTTGTCGAATGATTGTGACACAGCGTCAATTTGTCCTGTAAATTTGGGAAGAACAGAATGTTTGCTATACAATTGTATTTGTCCATTGGACTTGAGAGGAAGGATAGAATTCCAGTACCTCGGCTGATCTTTTGTACCAGCTTTCCCAGGAAGTGGGCTGGTATCACTTACATGTTCCTTAAATGCGGGCACTACCACAGTGCTTACTGGATCAGACAATGACTGCACGCACCTGGTTTGAGGGGTGGCTCTGGTGGTTAAAGTAGATACTTGTGTAATAGCAGACTGTGTGAACATAGGTTGACTACTAGAAGAACTAGTACAACATGGAACAGAGTTAGGGGTCTCCTGAGAGCCTCTGAATAGAGGAGCAGCTGGAGGGGGATGGCTTGTGCCCACTAACTGGACCACTTGACCAATGATCCTCTCAGCTAACTCATCCAATGCTTCATTAAGCACAGCATGGGTAACATACTCATTGGTTCTCTGCGACAGTGCCTCCTCTTGGTGATGCGAGTTGTTGACAGCACTCTTCAATTCATGAATTTGCAATTCCAGGGCAATGGTTGACTCCAGCATCTGTTGTTCCATCCGCTGGTAGGCCATGTGTTGAATGTTAATCTCTGCCTCGAGAGACTCCACTTGGTGTTCACTTTCCATCCTCAAGGATACTTGTTGTGTTAAAGCCTCCTTCAAATGATTGATTTCTGCAAGGTGCACATCAAACTGGGGCGTTGACTGGTCATTGACACTGACATAACTATGAGGATGAAGGGGAATTGGAGGAGCATTCTGGGAGTTCAAAATGCGTTGCACATTTTGATGATATGATGGGCTCATTGCACTTGCATCACTATAAGGGATGGTCGCGGCATTCTGATCCATCCTTTGTGTGATCAGAGTGGGAGAAGTAGGTGGAGAAAAGTTAAGTAACGATCCAAAGGTACAAGGGGTAATGTCTGGGTTACCAATGCTTGCACAGGGGATGCTCTGAATTGGAGAAGTCCCAAAAGTAGGAGAGTAAGTAACAGTATGACTAGAATCCATTATAACTTAAAGAGCAAAACAATAATTTCCAGAACTGACAGTGGGGAGCACTTCCACACACACAGAAGAAAAACACAACTTAAAGAGGTAACAATAGCTAACAGACTGAATTGGGGAAAATTAACACGGCGGTATTTGGTAATAAATCCAATGCATCAAAGCACTAAGAAAGTAAAACAAAACAAGAAATTTAGCAATTGACATCAGCCAAATAAGACGACGCACTAAGGGCTTTGTCGCCATCCTTCAAGGGTGAGGAAGTTAATTAATACATCAATAGGTAAACTTACTCTGAAGTTTTATAGCAATCAGGGGAAACAACTATCCTAGCTGATACGCACCAAAACAAAAACCAACTAACAACCAAAAAATCGAAAGAAAACAACAAGATTAAACAGTTATCACGTCAGTGTCCTGTCACAGTCGCCATGTAGAATCGTGCGCTGGTAGGGTAACTTAACTAGAAACTTAATTGACTCTGCAGAAGGTTTAAATAGCTTTTACAGTACAGCCATGATTCTGAGAAATAGAATAACATAGAACTTATAATTTATAGATGTAACATTGGTAATTCATCCAAGTAACAAAACTACTTTAGGTAAAATCCAAGATGACCAATTCATATGGCTTCCAGCTGAAGCAGAGCATCCAGAAGTAAAGTGCTTAACCTATTGACTGGTGCTACCCTATTTGTCTCACTTTTTTAATTTCTATCTCACATCAACAAATACAGAATCTCATTTTCATTGTTATCTCTCATCTCACTATTAAATAATCTGTAATTGCCAGATATTCGTGCTAGCCAACAGCATGGTATCATCACAGTGTTAGGTTGTATAAGTGCATGTATGTGTTGAATTATGAATGAAAGGTTTATTATTTCCCTATACATAACCATATACATAACTTAGTGGGTCCACAATTCGGACTGGATAATCAAAAGACCTCCAGAAGCAACTTGTCGCCCCATGCTAGTGAAAGCACTCCTGAATTGTCTCTGATATTAAGCAATAGTTTTCATAAAGAAAAAATATAAATAAAAATACAATGGTAAAGACAGCAGTTGAGAGTAGATAAAATCTATTAAGTGATCACTACAGTTCTCTCAGGTTTTATACAAAAGTTTAGTTATTACCTGCCTTTGTTTACAAAATCAGATGTCTACATAGCTTAAACATGATCAATTTCTTTTCCCTCATAAATTCAATTTGAGCAATAATAAGCACCACTGAGGGGACATCAAATTAACAATAGCAACCTGAGATCAAAATAAATGCTGACGTCATGGGGACGTAAAAATACAAAATAATTCTTAAAGAATAAAATAGAAAAAGTCCCTGAATGACTCTACATGCCCCCTTGATCAAATTAATTTTCAGATAACAGTTGAAGGGCGGGCCCAGACACAATATTTTGAGTGGCCATTATCATCTTCATAGCTAATTCACCATCCCATGTTTGGACCTCATCATAGTGTGGCTCTCATGTAATCTGCATGAGTACTTCTCATTGGGTGACTACTTCATCTTTTAATCACAGAAATTTAATCGTTGGCATCCAGTTACTGATGGGACAATTTCTTCTTAGATTATTTAACCGCCTTGTAAAAGTATCATAAAATCATTTGTACAGTTGAAGACCCTTTAGGGCGATCATCAGCATCATCATCGCGTCAGTGTCAGACATGTGTGCATCTTCAGCACTAATCTTGGTATCTGGATAGAAGTGTATAAATACCTGTCTCAAGGACCCCATTGTAGTTGCATGCAAACTACAGCAAACAGTATTCCTGAACTTGACTGAGTGTCATCTGCTCTGGGTCAGACACATTAGCTCTTATCATCATGATGATCTCTATCCTTTTTGTGACATTGTAATACCGAGTGATGGTTTCAACATTGTTAACCCACATCAAATCACCAGCTGCTTGGAAAAGAATTAGCACACAAGGCTGTAGTGTGGCGATTTTGTCATGTATCACTTGCAGTTGCATGTGTACGGGTAATCCACATGTAAAGATGTCTGTTATGGTAAGCTTGCCTTGTGGCAATGTAATATGGAGGAAGGGTCTCATCACCAACTCTGGAGATTTTTCTTCTTCTTTCTTCATTCTTCTGTGATCAAACAGTAGAAGTTGCAGTGGAAGAGGTCGAGGGGGCTATCAAGTCACTTGTTTGGGGGTATTTACAATTTGTAAAGCGCTAAAAGGTACTCTAGAATTATAAGTTTTTAATGTAGGTGTGGCCAGCTCCTCTCACGCATGTGGGGAAACGTGTCTCTCCATGTAGGGGTGAGATGTGGAGGGCATCATTGTGGATGCTGTCTCCTCTCTGAGTTGTGGAGCTACGTGTTGTCCACATGGAATCAGACTCTCCTCAGCACCATCGTGGCATCCTCTTTTCCTTGTGTGTGCCTCAGCAAGCGAGATACATGTCTTGGCTAAGTTGGCTACCTTCCACCCTCCTTCTAACTCAGCAGTGGGATGGTGGAGCTGGCAACTCTTGTTTTCAACTTGGGTATTCATTCCTAAATGGAGTTATAAGATTTAAATCCCAAATGCTGGGATCATAAGCATGAGTAGTTCTCGCCCTTCTTTGGGGGAGCATACATGTTTCTAAATTGTAAGAAGCAATATTATCATAAGTGTAATCAGTGTCGGAAAATTCATCCTCTGAAAAACTAGTTAAATTATCGTATTTTTCATATACATTGACACCATTATCTACTAATGTAAATTCGTTGTTATCATCTATTATAACATGCTCTATATCTTTTATAGCTCATTTGAGCCTTTGAAAATGTACGTTTTACTATTGTTTAAAGTATAGGTGTTATGGTCAAGCACTTTTTCTATAGTAAAAGGACCTTGCCAATCATTTGCAAGTTTACCTACTTGATTGCTATCTATTGTAATTTGAGGGAGATAGGCAAAGTCTCTGTCGCTATATTTATGTGGCTCGCCATATATCTTCTTATTAAAGGTTTTCTTTTGCCTTATACTGGACTGATTCATGTTATGACAGATTGTCAGGTGAATTTGTTGCATATCATGAATTAGTCCATTCACATAACTTTCCACGCTGTTTTCTGCATACTTTGGGAACATCATTGCTAAGGACATGGTGGCCTCATGACCAAACATGGCTTTGAAGGGGCTCACGCCAGTGGTTGTATGAACTGATGTGTTGTAAAAGTACTCAATGCACTCTATAATTCGCCTCCATTGCTTTCCTGCTGCCCATGACAAGGCTACCTAAATTAATTTTATAAGGGTTCAGTTTAATCACTCCACCAAGCCGTTCGCTTGGTGGTGATAGGCGGTGGTCAATTCGTGGACCACTTCTAGTTCCTTCATTAAAGCGTGCAAAAGATTACTTTCAAACTGAGGACCTCTATCAGAAACTAATTTTCACATGGGGCCATACTTCAAGATCCATTCTTTAATTATCTTATCAGCAACCTTCTCTGCCATTGTGCTACTTAAAGGAATTATTCAGGCGAATTTGGTAAAATGGTCATCCATTACGAGTATGTACTGGAAACCCTCATTGTCCTTTGATAATTGTTTGAGATCGATATGCACCAACTTGTTAGGGCTCTCTGCCAACTGCAATTCCAGCTCAGCTCTTTGTTGAGGAAAATGATTGATGTTGTTGAGTAAGCACTTTTCGCATTTGTTGATGACATCCATAATGGTAGCTCATATTCCAGTGGTGATGTATCAGGAGTTGAAGGTTTTCTCAGTTTGGAGGATGCCCAGGTGACCTCTTTCATGGACTCTACATACTAGGTCCCTCTTAAAATACTTGGGAATAACAAGTTGATTGTTATGCTTGCTCTTAGTGTACAATAAACCATTATCGTTTATGTGCCAATTATAATGGTTGAAATACTGATTTACTTCCAGAGATGTGGGGAAGTACGGATCCTTCATCCTTTTCATAATCTGGTCCAAAATCCAATCACGATGTTGATAGCAAATTATTTCTTCCTCGGAAATCTCCTCTCTCACAAGTATGGCCAGAATGGGTTTTACATTTTGATCAGCATTAATCTCAGGTATCAATTGATACTCAGTATGGGGGATAAAGGAGAACGGGACCTTTTCCCCATTTATGTTTCTTGAGATCTCTCTCATAACTTGGCAATGCAGTCCAATAGTCAGCATTCAGATGGAGCTTACCTGGGAAGTGTCTAATTGTGAATGAAAAGTCGTTTAAGTACTCTATCCAATGAGGGACTATGTTCAATTTGTTGCCACTAAATTTTTTCAGCCAGGCGAGAGCGCTATTGTCTGTCCTCACTATGAACTTGCATCCTAGTATAAAATATCAAAATTTTTTCAGTGATTCAACTAGAGCGAGCATTTTGCACTTCATCACGCCATAATTTCTTTCAGAGGCCCTGAGTTTCTGACTAAAATACTGGCTGGGGCTCTCGACTCTGTTGATGTCTTGGCTCAATATCCCACTTATAGCTACAGTACTCGCGTCACAGTTGACTATAAAATCCTTTGTGTAATGAGGAGTATTCAATGATGGTATCTTTTTGAGATCAGCCTTGATGCCTTCCAGAGCTTCTTGCTCCTGCCACGTCCACTTAAATTCCACAGATTTTTTCAATAGATTCGAGATAGTTTTTGTTTTCTCAGCCAAGTCCAGAAGAAACATTCCATAATAGTTAAGGAAGCCCATCAATCGCTGTACGTCTCACCAGCTTTGTGGCATTTTGATCTTTTCCAAGAAGTCTTTAGCCTTATTTTTTATAGAGATCTTCCCTGGCTCAACAACTCAACCAAGAAAAATTACCTTCCTCTGGGCTAACGAGCACTTTGTTCCATTGACTTTCAATCCTGCTCCCTGTAACAGATCTAATGTACGACCAAGCTTAGTTAGATGTTGCTCAAAAGTATTGCTGGCAACCAAAATATTTTCGATGTAAGCTGATATGCCTGGTTTGAGAAGGTTAGCATCATCTTTGAGCACCTTGGTTACATAGCGCTGAAAGGTGGCTGGCGCATTACATAGACCAAAGGCCATATACTTCCACTCATACAGACCATAAGGGGTAATGAAGGCTGTCTTCTGGATGTCGGAAGGGCGCATCAGTACCTGCCAGTACGCTTTGCACAAATCAAGGCAGGAAAAGAATTTATATTTGCTAGCATTGTATAAAAGGTCTTCAATCCTAGGTAATGGATACGCATCCTTAATTGTTATGTCATTGAGCTTTCTGAAGTCAATGCACAGAAGATATTTCTCACCTTGTCAAATGAACACAGTAGGAGCAGCATATGGACTATTGCTTCCCTGTATGATACAACTTTCAATTAAATCACTGAGGATCTTTGAGAACAAGAGATTAAAAACCATCTTCTTTGCAGCATCATTACAAGCTCCTTGCTCAAACATGCAAAAACTAAGGCGTAGACTCGGCTGACTCCTATTGATTGGGTTAATCTTGCAGAGAGGCATTGGAATGTTCTGCATCACATCAGGGTCCTGTCACGGTCGCCATGTAGAATCACTGGGGTGTGATTCTAGCGAACTCAAAGAGAATACAGTTCAAACTATTTATTTTTACAAAATGCATTGCTCTATATATACAAGTTATTTACAATATTTACAAATACCAGTCACTAACAAGAAAAGCGCAAGGTCTGGCTGATAAATAGCAACAACTACCAGCGATGTTACATTGAGAAACTCCAATCTTGACAGGAAAGTTGGCTCCATTTAAAACAGTAACATGCGTTTTGCCATTTGTCACTTTACACAAGTCAGGCGAAAAAGAAATTCCACGCACATACTTGCCTCTCTGTCCCAAAATCATCACATCTCCATTAACGCCATCTTCAGAGGATATGGCGACTCTGGTCCAATGCTTTGGTCCAATTAAGATGGGTTCTTCCAAATTAAAGATGACTTCTCTCTCAGGAATAGTAGCCAGTTGAGTAGCTCCCTGGTCTTTGATAGCGATTGTATTATTTTTAAAGTCAATTACACATGAGTTTCTTTCCAAGAAATCATTTCCCAGTATGAGATCATATGGGAGGCGATGATTTGACGTGTTGATGACTAGAACATCCACTTCAAATGGCTCAGCATGAATTTTTATTGAAGCATCCCATAACTTCCCTTTAAGAGAAAGAGGGTTTCCCGAAGCGTCAATGAGTTTCGCACTGGAGGGATCCAAAGAGTCTCGATTCAAACATAACTCTCAACAGCACTCATCACTGATTATAGAAGCCACAGCTCTGGTATCAACAGTGGCATTAAAGATATTGCCATTCATCTCAACGGGTATTAGATTCTTTCTTATCAACTGGGTGATCACTAAGATATTTTGTGCATGTTTTAAGGGAGGCGGCACTCCAATTAATTTAAATCCTGAGATGTAGTTGGGTTGTCAGTTTCCAAGTAGACAAGGTTGTCAACACACAGAGACTCATTTGGCTCTTCAATAATGAAGCCTTCTCCATCTGCAATGAGCTGCACCTTAGCCTTACACTGAGACTTAAGATGTCCTTTTTCCCTGCAAGTAAAACATCATACAGAGGATAAGTCAAATCCTTTCTTGGCAATTGCAGGCCTTCTTGTTTCAAAGTTCTTTGTACTGGACACACCTGACAGATTAGTGATATCATTGTTAATTCTCTGAGAATTCTGCAGCATATAAACTACACTGATGGCCTTTCTTATGATTTCGTGGAGGCTATCTTCAGGGTCGCATCTAACTTCCAACTGATTCCTGATTGATGGGGGAAAGCCTCGGCAGATATAAGAAAATAGATCATGTCGTGAATACTCTCTAGAGAGGCTACTTAATCAAAACAACCGCTTGACCTGAGTTATATAGTTTCGAATGTCGTCACCAAATTTGAAAGACATGTCGCATAATAACGTCTTGTACTGATGCTTAATGTGTGGCGCCTGGTAATGATCTTCAAAGAACCTGATTAGTAGCTGATAGTCAGTTTTAATGCTACAATTGAGCATCATATATTGGTTATACACCAATCTGCTGAGGTACAAGGGAAACTGTGAAACTGCTGACTCTTGTGAATTCTTATGTTGTTTCATTGTCAATTTGAACAGGAAGAACCATTTGTCGAATGATTGTGACACAGCGTCAATTTGTCCTGTAAATTTGGGAAGAACAGAATGTTTGCTATACAATTGTATTTGTCCATTGGACTTGAGAGGAAGGATAGAATTCCAGTACCTCGGCTGATCTTTTGTACCAGCTTTCCCAGGAAGTGGGCTGGTATCACTTACATGTTCCTTAAATGCGGGCACTACCACAGTGCTTACTGGATCAGACAATGACTGCACGCACCTGGTTTGAGGGGTGGCTCTGGTGGTTAAAGTAGATACTTGTGTAATAGCAGACTGTGTGAACATAGGTTGACTACTAGAAGAACTAGTACAACATGGAACAGAGTTAGGGGTCTCCTGAGAGCCTCTGAATAGAGGAGCAGCTGGAGGGGGATGGCTTGTGCCCACTAACTGGACCACTTGACCAATGATCCTCTCAGCTAACTCATCCAATGCTTCATTAAGCACAGCATGGGTAACATACTCATTGGTTCTCTGCGACAGTGCCTCCTCTTGGTGATGCGAGTTGTTGACAGCACTCTTCAATTCATGAATTTGCAATTCCAGGGCAATGGTTGACTCCAGCATCTGTTGTTCCATCCGCTGGTAGGCCATGTGTTGAATGTTAATCTCTGCCTCGAGAGACTCCACTTGGTGTTCACTTTCCATCCTCAAGGATACTTGTTGTGTTAAAGCCTCCTTCAAATGATTGATTTCTGCAAGGTGCACATCAAACTGGGGCGTTGACTGGTCATTGACACTGACATAACTATGAGGATGAAGGGGAATTGGAGGAGCATTCTGGGAGTTCAAAATGCGTTGCACATTTTGATGATATGATGGGCTCATTGCACTTGCATCACTATAAGGGATAGTCGCGGCATTCTGATCCATCCTTTGTGTGATCAGAGTTGGAGAAGTAGGTGGAGAAAAGTTAAGTAACGATCCAAAGGTACAAGGGGTAATGTCTGGGTTACCAATGCTTGCACAGGGGATGCTCTGAATTGGAGAAGTCCCAAAAGTAGGAGAGTAAGTAACAGTATGACTAGAATCCATTATAACTTAAAGAGCAAAACAATAATTTCCAGAACTGACAGTGGGAAGCACTTCCACACACACAGAAGAAAAACGCAACTTAAAGAGGTAACAATAATTAACAGACTGAATTGGGGAAACAAACATGGTGGTATTTGGTAATAAATCCAATGCATCAAAGCACTAAGAAAGTAAAACAAAACAAGAAATTTAACAATTGACATCAGCCAAATAAGACGACGCACTAAGGGCTTTGTCGCCATCCTTCAAGGGTGAGGAAGTTAAATAATACATCAATAGGTAAACTTACTCTGAAGTTTTATAGCAATCAGGGGAAACAACTATCCTAGCTGATAAGCACCAAAACAAAAACCAACTACCAACCAAACCATTGAAAGAAAACAACAAGATTAAATAGTTATCACATCAGCGTCCTGTCATGGTCACCATGTAGAATCGTGGGCTCATAGGGTAACTTAACTAGAAACTTAATTGACTCTGCAGAAGGTTTAAATAGCATTTACAGTACAGCCACAATTCTGAGAAACAGAATAACATAGAACCTATAACTTATAGATGTAACATTGGTAATTCATCCAAGTAACAAAACTACTTTAGGTAAGATCCAAGATGACCAATTCATATGGCTTCCAGCTGAAGCGGAGCATCATCCAGAAGTAAAGTGCTTAACCTATTGACTGGTGCTACCCTATTTGTCTCACTTTTTCAATTTCTATCTCACATCAACAAATACAGAATCTCATTTTCATTGTTATCTCTCATCTCACTATTAAATAATCTGTAATTGCCAGATATTCGTGCTAGCCAACAGCATGGTATCATCACAGTGTTAGGTTGTATAAGTGCATGTATGTGTTGAATTATGAATGAAAGGTTTATTATTTCCCTATACATAACCATATACATAACTTAGTGGGTCCACAATTCGGACTGGATAATCAAAAGACCTCCAGAAGCAACTTGTTGCCCCATGCTAGTGAAAGCACTCCTGAATTGTCTCTGATATTAAGCAATAGTTTTCATAAAGAAAAAATATAAATAAAAATACAATGGTAAAGACAGCAGTTGAGAGTAGATAAAATCTATTAAGTGATCACTACAGTTCTCTCAGGTTTTATACAAAAGTTTAGTTATTACCTGCCTTTGTTTACAAAATCAGATGTCTACATAGCTTAAACATGATCAATTTCTTTTCCCTCATAAATTCAATTTGAGCAATAATAAGCACCACTGAGGGGACATCAAATTAACAATAGCAACCTGAGATCAAAATAAATGCTGACGTCATGGGGACGTAAAAATACAAAATAATTCTTAAAGAATAAAATAGAAAAAGTCCCTGAATGACTCTACATGCCCCCTTGCTCAAATTAATTTTCAGATAACAGTTGAAGGGTGGGCCCAGACACAATATTTTGAGTGGCCACTATCATCTTCATAGATAACCCACCATCCCATGTTTGGACCTCAGCATAATGTGCCTCTCGTGTAATCTGCATGAGTACTTCTTGTTGGGTTACTACTTCATCTTTCAATTGCAGAAATTTAATGGTTGGCATCCAGTTACTGATGGGACAATTCCTTCTTAGATTATTCAACCGCCTTGTAAAAGTATCGTAAAATCATTTGTACAGTTGAAGACCCTTTAGGGCGATCATTAGCGTCATCATTGCGTCAGTGTCAGATGTGTGTGCATCTTCTGCACTAATCTCAGTATCTGGATAGAAGTGTATAAATACCTGTCTCAAGGACCCCATTGTAGTTGCATGCAAACTACAGCAAACAGTATTCCTGAACTTGACTGAGTGTCATCTGCTCTGGGTCAGACACATTAGCTCTTATCATCATGATGATCTCTATCCTTTTTGTGACATTGTAATACCGAGTGATGGTTTCAACATTG
Organism: Hofstenia miamia; assembly: GCA_900660155.1. NCBI lineage: Eukaryota > Metazoa > Xenacoelomorpha > Acoela > Hofsteniidae > Hofstenia > Hofstenia miamia. Next base: position 10,558 of record CABFPE010001221.1, on the reverse strand, counting down.
TTAACCCACATCAAATCACCAGCTGCTTGGAAAAGAATTAGCACACAAGGCTGTAGTGTGGCGATTTTGTCATGTATCACTTGCAGTTGCATGTGTACGGGTAATCCACATGTAAAGATGTCTGTTATGGTAAGCTTGCCTTGTGGCAATGTAATATGGAGGAAGGGTCTCATCACCAACTCTGGAGATTTTTCTTCTTCTTTCTTCATTCTTCTGTGATCAAACAGTAGAAGTTGCAGTGGAAGAGGTCGAGGGGGCTATCAAGTCACTTGTTTGGGGGTATTTACAATTTGTAAAGCGCTAAAAGGTACTCTAGAATTATAAGTTTTTAATGTAGGTGTGGCCAGCTCCTCTCACGCATGTGGGGAAACGTGTCTCTCCATGTAGGGGTGAGATGTGGAGGGCATCATTGTGGATGCTGTCTCCTCTCTGAGTTGTGGAGCTACGTGTTGTCCACATGGAATCAGACTCTCCTCAGCACCATCGTGGCATCCTCTTTTCCTTGTGTGTGCCTCAGCAAGCGAGATACATGTCTTGGCTAAGTCGGCTACCTCCTATCCTCCTTCTCACTCGGTGGCGGGATGTTGGAGCTGGCAGCTCTCGTTTTTGACTTGGTGTGTTCATTCCTAAATGGAGTTATAAGATTTAAATCCCAAATGTTGGGATCATAAGCATGAGTAGTTCTCGACCTTCTTTGGGGGAGCTTACGTGTTTCTAAATTGTCAGAAGTAATATTATTGCAAGTGTAATCGGTGTCGGAAAATTCATCTTCTGAAAAACTAGTTAAATTACTGTATTTTTCATATACATCAACACCATTATCTACTAAAGTAAATTCGGTATTATCGTCTATTATCACATGCTCTATATCTTTTATAGCTCGTTTGAGCCTCTGAAAATGTACCATTTTACCATTGTTTAAAGTGTAGGTATTATGGTCAAGCACTTTTTCTATCGTAAAAGGACCTTGCCAATCATTTGCAAGCTTACTTACTTGATTGCTATCCATTGTAATTCGAGGGAGATAGGCAAAGACTCTGTTGCCACGTTTATGTGACTCACCAACTGAACATGGCTTTGAAGGGGCTCATGCTGGTGGTTGTATGAACTGATGTGTTGTAAAAGTACTCAACGCATTCAATAATTCGCCTCCATTGCTTTCCTGCTGCCCATGACAAGGCTACCCAAATTAATTTTATAAGGGTTTGGTTTAATCACTCCACCAAGCCGTTCGCTTGGTGGTGATAGGCGGTGGTCAATTTGTGGACCACTTCTAGTTCCCTCATTAAAGCGCGCAAAAGATTACTTTTGAACTGAGGACCTCTATCAGAAACTAATTTTCGCATGGGACCATACTTCAAGATCCATTCTTTAATTATCTTATCAGCAACCTTCTCTGCCATTGTGCTACTTAAAGGAATTATTCAGGCGAATTTGGTAAAATGGTCATCCATTACGAGTATGTACTGGAAACCCTCATTGTCCTTTGATAATTGTTTGAGATCGATATGCACCAACTTGTTAGGGCTCTCTACCAACCGTGATTCAAGTTCAGCTCTCTGTTGAGGAAAATGTTGTTGAGTAAGCACCTTTCACATCTGTTGATGACATCTGTAATGGTAGCTCTTATTCTAGTGGTGACATATCGGGAGTTGAAAGTTTTCTCAGTTTGGAGGATGCCCAGGTGACCCCTTTCATGGACTCTCCATACTAGGTCCCTCTTAAAATACTTGGGAATAGCAAGTCGATTGTTGTGCTTGCTTTTAGCATACAATAAACCATTATCATTTACATGCCAATTGTAATGGTTGAAATATCGATTTACTTCCGGAGACATGGGGAAGTACGGATCTTTCATCCTTTTCATAATCTGGTCCAAAATCCAGTCATGATGTTGATAGCGAATTATTTCTTCCTCGGAGATCTCCTCTCTCACAAGTATGGCAAGGATGGGTTTTCCATTTCAATCCACATTAATCTTGGGCATCAATTGATACTCAGTGTGGGGATAAAGGAGAAAGGCACCTTTTCCCCATTGGGTTTCTTGAGATCTCTCTCGTAACTTGGTAATGCAGTCCAATAGTCGGTGTTCAGATGGAGCCTACTTGGGCGGTGTCTGATTGTGAATGAAAAGTCGTTTAAGTACTCTATCCAATGAGCGACTATGTTCGATTTGTCGCCACTAAATTTTTTCAGCCAAGTGAGAGCTCTATTGTCTGTTCTCACAATGAACTTACGTCCTAGTATGAAATAGCGAAATTTTTTCAAAGATTCAACTAAAGCAAGCATTTCACACTTTGTTGCGCCATAATTTCTTTCTAAGGCTCTAAGTTTCTGACTAAAATACTGGATGGGACTCTCGACTCTGTTGATGTCTTGGCTCAATATCCCACTTATAGCTAGAGTACTTGCATTGCAGTCAACTATAAAATCCTTCATGTAATCAGGAGTATTCAATGATGGTATCTTTTTGACCTCAGCCTTGATGCCTTCCAGAGCTTCTTGCTCCTGCCAAGTCCACTTAAATTCCACAGACTTTTTTAATAGATTCGAGATAGTTTTTGTTTTCTCAGCCAGGTCCAGGAGAAACATTCCATAGTAGTTAAGGAAGCCCATCAATCACTGTACATCTCAGCAGCTTCATGGCATTTCAATCTTTTCCAAGAAGTCTTTAGCGTTATTTTTTATTGAGATCTTCCCTGGCTCAACAACTCGACCAAGAAAAATTACCTTCCTCTGGGCTAATGAGCACTTCATTCCATTGACTTTCAATCCTGCTCCCTGTAACAGATCTAATGTACAACCAAGCTTAGTCAGATGTTCCTCAAAAGTATTGCTTGTGACCAAAATATCGTCAATGTAAGCCAATATTCCTGGTTTGAGAATGTTAGCATCATCTTTGAGCACCTTGGTTACATAGTGCTGAAAGGTGGCTGGTGCGTTACATAGACCAAAGGCCATATACTTCCACTCATACAGACCATAAGGGGTAATGAAGGCTGTCTTCTGGATGTCGGATGGGCGCATCAGTACCTGCCAGTACGCTTTGCACAAATCAAGGCAGGAAAAGAATTTATATTTGCTGGCATTGTATAAAAGGTCTTTGATCCTGGGTAATGGATACGCATCCTTAATTGTTATGTCATTGAGCCTTCTGAAGTCAATGCACAGCCAATATTTCTCACCTTGTTGAATGAACATGGTAGGAGCAGTGTATGGACTATTGCTTCCCTGTATGATACCACTTTCAATTAAATCACTGAGGATCTTTTTGTACTCTGGTTTTAAATTTTCAGGAAACCTGCGCACTGGTAGTCTGATTGGTCTATCATTCTTCAATTCAATAGCGTGTTCCTTGCCTACTGCCTGGCCAACACTGATTGTCCCATAATTAAACACGTCGTGTTTACTATGAAGCAAAGAGACTAATGATTTTCTTTCTCTTGGGTTAAGATGAGGATGGGAGCTGTCAGTAACTGTTGTTACCTTAACCAGACTTACAGGCTCTCCCATATCATGAACTGCAGTACATATTGGTAAGCATGTGATGGGGATGCTTTCAACTTTTACTGGTACCCCTATGAGCTGCAATTGAGAAGCTCCAATTTTAACAGGAAAGTTGGCTCTGTTCAAAACAGTAACATGCATTTTGCCATTTGTCACTTTACACAAGTCAAGCAAAAAAGAAATTCCATGCACATACTTGCCTCTCTGTCCCAAAATCATCACATCTCCATTAATGTCATCTTCAGAGGATATGGTGACTCTGGTCCAATGCTTTGGTTCAATTGAAATAGATTCTTCCAAATTAAAGATGACTTCTCTCTCAGGAATGGTAGCCAGTTGGGTAGCTCCCTGGTCCTTAATAGTGATTGTATTGTTTTTGAAATCAATTACACACGAGTTTCTCTCCAGGAAATCATTTCCCAGTATGAGATCGTATGGGAGGCGATGATGTGACGTGTCAATTACTAGAAGATCCACTTCAAATGGCTCAGCATGAATTTTTATTGAAGTGTCCTGTAACTTTCCTTTAAGAGAAAGAGGGTTTCCTGAAGCGTCAATGAGTTTCACACTAGATGGATCCAAAGAGTCTTGATTCAAACATAACTCTTGACAGCACTCATCACTGATTATAGAAGCAGCAGCTCCAGTATCAACAGTGGCATTGAAGATATTGCTGTTCATCTCAACAGGTATTAAATTCTTTCTTATCAACTGGGTGATCACTAGGATATTTTGTGCATGTTTTAAAGGAGGTGGTGCTCCAATTAATTTAAATCCTGAGATGTAGTTGGGTTGTTGGGTTCCAAATCAACAAGGTTGTCAACACACAGAGACTCATTTGGCTCTTCAATAATGAAGCCTTCTCCATCTGCAATGAGCTGCACCTTAGCCTTGCACTGAGACTTAAGATGTCCTTTTTCCCTGCAAGTGAAACATCATACAGAGGATAAGTCAAATCCTTTCTTGGCAATTGCAGGCCTCCTTGTTTCGAAATTCTTTGTACTGGACACACCTGATAGATTAGTGATATCATTGTTAATTCTCTGAGAATTCTGCAGCATATAAACTACACTGATGGCCTTTCTGATGATTTCATGGAGGCTATCTTCAGGGTCGCATCTAACTTCCAACCAATTCCTGATAGATGGAGGAAAACCTCAGCAGATATAAGAAAACAGATCGTGTCGCAAATACTCTCTGGAGAGGCTACTTAATTGAAACAATCACTCTACCTGAGTTATGTAATTTGGAATGTCATCACCAAATTTGAAGGACATGTCACATAATAACGTCTTATACTGATGTTTAATGTGTGGCACCCAGTAATGATCTTCAAAGAATCTGATTAGCAGCTGATAGTCAGTTTTAATGCTATGATCAAGCATCACATATTGGTTATACGCCAATCTGCTGAGGTACAAGGGAAACTGTGAAACTGCTGACTCTTGTGAATTCTTATGTTGTTTCATTGTCAACTTGAACAGGAAGAACCATTCGTCGAATGATTGCGACACAGCGTCAATTTGTCCCATAAATTTGGGAATAACAGAGTGTTTGCTATATACTTGTATTTGTCTGTTGGACTCAAGAGGAAGAATAGAATTACAGTACCTCAGCTGATCTTTCATACCAGCTTTTCCAGGAAGTGGGCTGGTATCACTTATGTGTTCCTTAAATGCGGGCACTACCACAGCACTTACTGGATCAGGCAATGACTGCACATATCTGGTTTGAGGGGTGGCTCCAGTAGTCAAAGTAGATACTTGTGTAATAGCAGACTGTGTGAACATAGGTTGAGTACTAGAAGAACTGGTGCAACACGGAACAGAGTTAGGGGTCTCCTGGGAGCCTCTGAACAGAGGAGCAGCTGGAGGGGGATGGCTCATGCCCACTAACTGAACCACTCAAATAATGATCCTCTTGGCTAACTCGTCCAATGCTTCATTAAGTGTAGCATGGGTAACATACTCATCATTTCTCTGCAATGGTGCCTCCTCTTGGTGATGCAAGTTGTTGATGGCACTCTTCAATTCATGAATTTGCAATTCCAGGGCAATGGTTGACTCCAGCATCTGTTGTTCCATCCACTGGTAGGCCACGTTTCGCATGTTGATTTAGGCCTGGAGAGACTCCACATGGCGTTTGCTTTCCATCCTCAAGGCTACTTGTTGTGATAAAGCCTCCTTCAAATGATTGATTTATGTGAGGTGCACATCAAACTGGGGCGTTGACTGATCATTGACACTGACATAACTGTGAGGATGAAGGGGAATTGGAGGAGCATTCTGGGAGTTCAAAACACGTCACACATTTCGATGATATGATGGGCTCAAGGCACTTGCATCACTATAAGGGATAGTTGAAGCATTCTGATCCATTATCCTTTGGGTCATAGGGGTGAGGTAATTAGGTTGAGAAAAATCAAGTAACATTCCAATGGTACAAGGGGTAGTGTCTGGGTTACCAATGCTTGTACAGGGGACGAGTAAGAAACAGTACGACTAGAATCCATTCTAACTTAAAGAGCAAAACAATAATTTCCAGAACTGACAGTGGGAAGCACTTCCACACACACAGAAGAAAAACGCAACTTAAAGAGGTAACAATACTAACAGACTGAATTGGGGAAACAAACACGGTGGTATTTGGTAATAAATCCAATGCATCAAAGCACTAAGAAAGTAAAACAAAACAAGAAATTTAACAATTGACATCAGCCAAATAAGACGATGCACTAAGGGCTTCATCACCATCCTTCAAGGGTGAGGGAGTTAATGAATACATTGATAGGTGAACTTACTCTGAAGTCTTACAGTGATCAGGGGAAACAACTATCCCAGCTGATACCCACCAAAAACGAAAACCAACTAACAACCAAACCATTGAAAGAAAACAACAAGATTAAATAGTTATCACATCAGCGTCCTGTCATGGTCGCCATGTAGAATCATAGGGTAACTTAACTAGAAACTTAATTGACTCTGCAGAAGGTTTAAATAGCCTTTAGAGTACAGCCACGATTCTGAGAAATAGAATAACATAGAACTTATAACTTATAGATGTAACATTGGTAATTCATCCAAGTAACCAACTACTTTAGGTAAAGTCCAAGATGACCAATTTGTATGGCTTCCAGCCGAAGCAAAGTATCCAGAAGTAAATTGCTTAACCTATTGACTGGTGCTACCCTATTTGTCTCACTTTTTAATTTCTATCTCACATTGAAAAATACAGGGTCTCATTTTCATTGTTATCTCTCAGCTCACCATTAAATAATCTGTAATTGCCAGATATTCATGCTAGCCAATGGCATGGTATCATCACAGTGTCAGGTTGTATAAGTGCATGTATGTGTTGAACTACAAACAAAAGGTTTATTATTTCCATATACCTAACCATATATGTAACTTAATGGGTCCACAATTCGGACTGGATAATCAAAAGACCTCCAGAAGCTACTTGTCACCCCGTGCTAGTGAAAGCACTCCTGAATTGTCACCAATCTTAAGCAATAGTTTTCATAAGATATGATATAAAGAAAAAATACAATGGTAAAAACAGCAGTTGAGAGTAGATAAAATCTATTCAGCGTTCGCTACAGTTCTCTCAGGTTTTATACAAGAATTGAGTTATTACCTGCCTTTGTTTACAAAATCAGTTGCCTACATAGCTTAAACATGATCAATTATTCTTTCCCTTGTAAATTCAATTTGAGCAATAATAATAAGCACCACTGAGGGGACATTAAATTAACAATAGCAACCTGAGATCAAAATAAATGCTGACGTCATGGTGACGTAAAAATACAAAATAATTTATAAAGAATAAAATCTAAAAAGTCACTGAGTGACTCTACACTAAGTCTATCAGATAAAATATGTATAACCTATGGTAGGCTATTCAGCCCTTTCTTACTGATGTTGATTGTTGATTACATGTAAACAATCAAATTGATTGCCAGCTAAATGGAGAAAAACTCCTATTTGTACACCTAACATAATTGCAGGTTCATGGTTTGGATCAAGGACCCTTGAGTTGCTCCCGATATGTTCCCAAACCACTACTACTGCATTTACAGTTTAGTTTGACATTCTGTATAAATAATCAAACTGATATAAAATCTAAGAATTCAACAATTTCCAAAATGATTTATGCTCTATTTATAGTTAACTTTGAAAAATTACCTGTTGTTCAAAATTCAAATTTAATTCATCTGCCAAAATGGCTGAAAATAGTGGAAAAAAGTTTGCCCCCTTTGTTTTGCCAAATTCGACAACAAGTACTAATTTGATATATTATTACTTGGTTGCATTTTACAAAGATAATTCTGATAATTGAACTTAAATTGCTTTTCTAAATAATCATAATTTGATCTTAGTTTCAACTAACTATTTGTTCTTCTTTGTTCATTAGCAGCATTTTCTTTGGATTATGCTACATATGCATCTCCATTGATGTAGCTATAAATGAATGTCCTCCTGCAATTTGAATGTGATTGTTTTGTGTCTTACTTGCTCCTATTCAATTTCAATTTCCTCCTCTTTCACTTTTATTGTAGCATAATCCAAAGCATAATGCTGCTAAGAAGAGAAGATCAGATGATTAGTCAGAATTGAGATCGAATTATTATTTATTGATTAGAAACAATTTAAATCATCATTATGTTTGTAAAATGCAACTAAGAAACAATATAGGAAATTAGTACTTGTCAACAAATAATTTGACAAAACAAAGGGGGTGATAATGTAGCATCATCCACAGAAATCTCAAGTAAGCTGCAAAACGTTGAGCAGAAGGGATTAAGATCAAAGAAAAGATGATCAAAAATATTGTAATCAAATCAATTAGAATTATTTAAGATTTATTTGTATTATGCAAATAAGAAACAATATGTGTCAAAAAAGAGATATTTGTATCTGTTGATAAAAATAATTTTTGACTAAATGACGCTTTCATTATTTTCAGCCACCATCTTAGCAGAAGTTTAAATTTGAATCAACAGGAACTTCTTTTGGAAATACTATAAATAGATTGAAAACCATTGTAAGAGTTTTATAAAGAATTTTATTCAGAATTCTTATTTTGTTTCATATTAACAGTTTGATTATTTAGTATGATGTCGAGCTAATCAAGAAGTGTTTAGTAGTGGTCTGGATACATCACAAGGAACAATTCTAGGGTCTCTGTGCCAGATCATGAAAGTGCACATATGTTAGGTATAGGGGTTTTTCTCTCAATTAGCCAACTAGCATTTCATTTCTACATGTTTTAAATAATTAATTGTCAACAAACAGTTGGATGACCAAACTCTAGGAATTATATTAGTATTAATTTAGATCCAAATTAATGACCTATAATTGACTGATAAAGTGACCATACATGTAGTAAATTATAAATGTAGGTTAGGAAGTTGTTCAAACAGAATATATTTAAATAAGCCAATATATTTCGGTAATGGCTACATGTAATATTTAACAAACAACTAGTAATAATTCAGGTTGTGAATCAATATAACACTTTCACATAATAGAGTTTAAGTCGAATTGTGTTGTGTCTTGAGTAAGCACTGAGATAATGTAGGGCACACATAAGCTATATTGATTGAGCTGAGAAGTGGCAATCAAGCATCAGATGGAATGGTGAAACTGGATGTGGAGATCCACTTTTGGCAGATGCCCATCAGAAACAGTGATAATGCCACATAGAGGATATTACTATAGATCAGAAAAGCCAGCAGACAATTGACAGAATAAATATCAAGAAATGGGGAGAAATCAGCCCAACAAAAACAATAGAATGGATAGATACTGATGAGGAACGGTTCTTAGTTGAAATCAAAGTCATGAGGGAAGCCAAGGATATCAAGGAAAGAAACTCCCAGAATATTAGAGAGCAGTGTTTACAAGAACAGAATTGGAAGAGCTACTGAAACCATACAATCAACTAGCTGTAGATGTTGAGTGTATAACAGCAAGAATAGACATCAAAGAAGAAATACGACTAAAATTAAGCCAGAGGGGATTAACACAAGCATTTTGGAACACCATTCCAGAACTACTCCGCCACAATAGGCCTAGCTAGGGTACCAACTACAGAAGGCCCATATCCACACATCGAGAGGCAAATAAATACGAAAATTCTAATCTGCACACTACTGGAAACTATTGCAATACTAATGGTCCTCCCATGATGGAGATTACCAAAAAAGGTTAAAGTGGCAAAAACATGCCTCCATGAGTACAAGTCATATGTAAACACAGAAAGAAAAGCAAAAGCAATGATAGAACAAGATGACTACAAAAGATTGATGGAAATAATGTTAAGAAATGACAATAGAGAGTGTAACATCCTCCACCAGGCATATTTGCACCGTGTATTATTGTTAATAACTACCACTCAGTAAATTGTGGGTGAGGAGTTACTACATTAGTAAACCGCCAAGCTTTTCCTCTCTACTTAACTAGCTAGGTTAATTGAGTACTAATCATCACTATTTAGGTGACGAGGCTGCATGACGTTTCCTCTCTGAATCATCTGTGGGCTGCTGCCCAAAGCCGATCTCCACATCACAGTTCCTCTCCTTCATGAATGATTGACCAAATCCACTGCACCATCTCAGCTCAATGAGGACAAATTATGTGTGCCTTACTTTAGCTCAGTGCGTGTACTCATGTCAAGTTGTAACTGACTTAAACTCAATTTTTGTAAAGTGTTTGTTGGTTTGATTAAGTAAAGCAACCAGGCATTGACACTAACTGCAGTTAACTAATATTAAAGTAGCCATTACTGTAAAATTACTGGCTTTGTAAATTTATTAATAGATTGCAGTTTCCTATACTTACATTTAATAATCATACATGTAAGGTCATTTATTTGGTTGATTATAGTCAAGTCTCCTACTATTAAGAATAGATATATATTCCTAGGGTTCGACTATCCAGTCGTTTTGAGCATCTATTATTTCATACATGTATAGATCAATAGTCAGACTAAGCAAGAATAGAAAAACTCCTAAGCATAACATAAGTGCGGTTTCATGACTGGCACAAGG
>CABFPE010001220.1:47170-64644 GCA_900660155.1 Hofstenia miamia | reverse complement strand
TATTCATGTATATTTTTCTAATTTAGGAGCTGCTTTTGAAAGATATTGAAAAACCGCAAATTCAGATAGAAACAAGAGCTGCCATAAATCAGCACTGTGTGGGAAAGAAGACTATCAAACAAATGATTATTTTGTATGGTTACATTAATAAAATAAAACCTTGAAAAAATCGATGTTGAAATCTAGCATTATATGTTTCTATTTTTTCTTAAAAGTACTTTAAATAACTTCAAAGTTGCTTATAAGAATATGGAAGTCTTGATATGGTTCTTTAAATTTCATATTTATTACTTTAAAGTTACATATAAGAATAAAAAAGCCTGTGCATGGTTCTTTAAATTCCATGCTCATTACTTTAAAGAACATCTTTATACTTTATAGCATTTTTTTGAAAATTTCATTTGTAAATTTATTTTTATCCCAAAATATGAGTTGCCCAGAGGCAAAAGGGCCTATCCACCATTCGGTAGTTTTGAGAAAAATAGCTTTAAAGTTTTACCATTTCTATTTTATAACAGAAACATGAATATTTGGTTTATTTTCAACCTTATTTTACCTATGTATAAAGCCGAATATTGTGGCAAAATTTTTCTACTATCTAGGGGAAGGTTTAAAATTTCATATCCCACATCTAACTCAATTTGACGGATTGGCCCCTTTGCCTCTGGGTGCCTCATATGTTATCAGGTAAAATCCGGTAAACATGTTAAATTTTAGCCACTCGGGGACTCTGGTGAAAATTTTGATTTTAATAATTTTTATTTGGCTAAATTCTTTTATACTTTGATCGTGGTGACGTCATTAAGACGCCAAAATTAGTTAATTATTTTAGAGAGCAATTTTACGATCTAATAATAATTGTCCCCTCGAATGGTGTTCATGTGTTATTGTTCAATTAACTTTGTGAGGGAAATTGAATGTTTTAATTTGTAAACAAAGTCCAGGTATTTACTGTTATTTTGTATAAATATGAGGAAAACATTGTTGAGAGGTTGCATTTACTCTCTCTTTACCATTTTATAGTTTTTCTAACCTCCCAGCAAACACATCTCCATCGAAACGACGTCGAAACAATGAAAATCCCCGAAGCAAAAAAAGCGTTGATTTCTGTCCGCAATATCGACACCTTTTCGAAACGACATTAAAACGACTGATTTTCGAAACAAAATAAACTACGTAAATATATATATATATATATATATATATACATATATATATATATATATATATATATATATATATACATATATGTAGAGTTATTTTCGCTTATATGCATCTTCAAATTTGCTTTGTTTAATGAGAAATGTATACAGAAATGCAATAAACTTAGTGAGCATTTGAAAAATATAAAGATTATATAACAGGTGCTGAAACTACCAAAACAACTCTCTTTACTGAACAATGTCAACTATTAATTAGCATGCCTAAATCTGATTTGCTGATATTTTACAAATTCATTTGCAGTTGCTTGTAGTATTAGTGTTGTAAATCATGATAAATGCAGATATTATTTTGATTTTATCAATTATTCAACTTCAAGTTCAGTCTACAAGTGCAAATCTAGTTACGCATCGAGGCAAAATATTTTCAGTTCCACTGTGTTCAGAAGAATGCGACAGCATATCACAATGCATTAGCTTCCGATGGCACAGGAATTTCTCGCTTTGTGAAATTCTGTATTCAAGGTACAGTTTTGGATTTCTTACGAATACTGAATATGTCTGGTTTCCTCAGGAATATATTAGTGTAAAAATGACAATTCGCATCATTCCACAAATGTATTTTTCTTCGGTGAATTGCTATACTGCTTTGAAACTGAGAAGAGCTGATGTACTCAAAATATATCTTTATACATATTATTATATAGAGAGTAGCTCAAAAGTACAGATTCTAGCATATCAAATAAATGAACAATTGAATTTCATAACAGATATTAAACTTGAACGAACTTTATCATCCACACGATATTCCAAACTGGAAATTACAACAACTAATAATGTAAACTTTATGGGGTACCAAGCTGAAGTGATTATTCAACCAATATACTGTCAATCAAAAGGTTGTCCAATGGTTAATAATCTACTAACATTTGATCAAGATTCCAAATTATTTACAAACGGAATAGGTGCAATATTCCAATATTTGAAGCGGAATACTGTGCGGATTTCAATCATGTTTTGAACAAGTCAACGCGTATATTTTTTCAGAATCCGATTGCTTAATAACAAAATTATTTGCACATGGAGTGCTCGAGTAATTGTTAACTTCTTTCGTGATGTCACCAACCTATGCTACATGGAAAATAACTGGTCCAGTCTTCCTGAAGTGAATGCTATTGAGGTAGCAATCACTTCGGAAATTGTAAAAAGTTCTATTGAGTATATTTCAATACGATATCATGCAAATGTTCTGAATTTCCAATGCCGCAGAGATTGTTTGAGTGGGTTTTCTTATAACAAAATGGTGTTTATGAAACATACAGAACATCAAGTGGACATTCAACTATGCACTGGCGTCAATTTCACTTTGAAGATTAAGTTTCTTTATGTAGGCAATGTCACTAATACTCTCAACAGAATTTTATTAATAAATCGTGACAATACTTTTTGCGATTTAATTAGAACAAGTCAAGATGATCTTACTTTGATTTACAATCGTGATATATATCAAAAAAAATTTCAATGCATCGGTGCAGCATTTTCTTCTGGAAATTTCAAAGAACTTATTCTGGAAAAAGTCGACAATAGAGCAGTTAATAATTCTATTTTTGAAGTAGTCAGCGTTAAGTTAGAAGCAAATGATGAACTCAATTTCAATATTCAAAAACTATTTTACAAAAATCAATTAATAATAAAGCAAAACAACTTGATCTACTAAGCTGCTTTCGTAGCTTACATGAAATCCCATTTATAGTATTTCATAATGTTCAAAAGCATTTGTAAATTGCTAGTTACCAAAGTATAACTTTATATACAGGGTAATTTGGTAAGACACTATCACTATACTGAATTTCATGATAAATTAATTTCCTAAGCAAATGTCTAATTTAAATTTAAAATCAATTTTAATTGAAGAACAACGTTCAAATTTGAAAAAATTAGCATTGCGCATAATGGATTGCAATGTGGCAATGGCTTGCACAGTTCCAGAAATAACATGCTTTTGAAATGCTTCGAATTGTAAATATGTTGGTATTTTGCTTTGATATTGTGATTTTCAGATATTTTACAAATATACTGCTGGGAAGCAGCATTTCACAATTTCCATAACAATAAAAATACATGTTCAGTTGAGAGTATTTAATTTATATTATTGAACATGTTCCAACACATATGTGCATTTTTAACAATGTAATTTTTGTCAAAGTGCTTAGTGAATATGTCTTACCGTGTTTATCCACGTTTTTTTAAGTTTACATTTTTCTCTGGTTTGACTGCCATGGTTTTGCTAGCAGTTAAAATAATAGCACAGAATTGATATTTAAATAATCATTTTATGCTTTACATTTATTAGTAACTTTATGATGTAAAAAAGAAATTATAAATACACATGTAGACATTCTATCTACTCTATATTGATTTTTTATTTTAAAAACTCATTGAGATGTTCAGAAGCAAAATATTATAATAATAATAAAACGTCTTTAAACATTTAGGCCTAAAGATAAATTGCTAGCAAAATTCGTATAATAATTTGTTGATTTCTTGACATTGAGTTTCATTGCATTATACTCGTGTTGTACCCGGCATTACCGATAACAGTTGTACCAGTTTTGGTACTAACCACAGGTAGCAGCTGGTAGAAACCTCAAAGGCTTTGTCTAGATTCCTCCTTTGGGAAGGTGACCACTCGACCCCCTTGGCTGCGCTCTTGTCTACAAGTATTCCACTTTAGTGGATGAGCGAGTTTGAATGTTTGAAACACGATATATGCAACATATTTATGCTTTGAAATTTAGAAATGGTGCTTTATAAGACGTTTAGAAGATGCACCCTACCGTTACAACGTTTTATCCCACTTTAAGAACTGACATAAAACATTTTATTTTTCATTGGATTAACTATTTCGCCCCTTATCTGTTCACAGCAGAACATCGAATTTGTTTGTTCTCTCAGAATTAAGCCATATGTAAGCTATCGCCCTGTAAGTTTTGCTGCTTATTGATGAACTAGATTTATTTTATATTAAGGTGCTCTTAGAGGCGCAAATATGGGGTTCATGCATAACACACTCGTGTTTTAATAGTCAGCACAACAAAAATGGGAAATAGATGCTCTGAAAATCCTATCATAAATGTAATTCTAAACAAATAAACCTTATCATATTCAGGAAACATGCACATATCACCTATCTCTAAATATCTCAGCATTTCTGTGTTCACAATGTTCAATATTTTCCGCATTTTCACATTTTTTGTTTCACTAAAATAATTTCTAATCTCTATGACCACAACTGAGTAGCAAAGCCACAGACTTGTCAACGAGACGAGCTTCAAAGAACCGAGCCGAGATTGAGCACTACATTGGATGTACAACGAGCCCAACACGAGCATTTTTTAATAAAAGGAAATTTTTAGTTCTCTTTTTGAATTTGTTTATACAGATTTTTCTTATGCTTTCATTCAATCTACCTTTTTATAATCTTGTTTTAAAATGTTTATTTAATAATAAAAAGAGTTGTATAAAAAAGTATGAGAGCACAACATTTTTGGAAAAAATATCGAGCTAAGACGAGCCTCATTAAACGTTTCTAATACGCAGAATTAAGACGAGCTGAGCTTAAAAATTTCTGCTTTTTTGACAAGTCTGCAAAGCCATAAAAAGGAGACATAAAATAAAATACTAAGTCACAGCCTATTGCACCCCAAGAATTTGAGTAATAGATTTTTCAAAATATGTGAATTACTTTGAGAGGAGTGCCATGGTGTTCAGGACACATTAAGTACATAAAAAGCGCATGATAAATAATTTTGAATTAATGCAAAACTACCTAAATATTATTTTATCAATTCAAAATTTTTATGGTAACCCTTTAGAATTATTGTTAGAAAGTCAACAATCATACAGAAATCCATTGGTGCAATTTCATAATAATTACAGAAGAAACTTCTTGCAAAATGAAAATTGTAGGATTCTGTCAAATTTCAGTTCCCCAAATTCAATGACAGCTAGGCCATGTATTTCTTAAGAAATCAATTTGTAGGCAATGTAGTTGAAAACGGTGTACCAGTACACTTTACAATGTTTCCAGTCGAAAACACTAATTATTTACGGTGAAAAATATTTTAGCCTCTCTTAGGAATCAATGATTTGTAGTCAATGCTAGTGCAAAAATGATATCAAGAAACTAGCAAATGATAAATTCACAAAACTTTCAAATGTTGAGAACAACTTTGCTAATTGATTGAAATGAAAATCCTTTAGTAGCTTCAATTTAACAATCACTAAAAAAATATTGTGTCTTTAACATGAGGAGTGCTTATAAATTGGAAAAACTATTATTACATCCATTACACGAACTACAATTGAATCAAGACAAGAGAACTTCAAATTATATTGTAATTGATAGTAAAGCTGAGAATTAAAACTTCAATTAAGATAAATATTCAGCTCTATTCTCACCCTTCCGTACAAATTTGGTTATTTTATACCGAATATATATATATATATATATATATATATATATATATATATACCGCTAAATGTTTTTTAAAAACCTCATCTTAACCGCCTTTCCAAACATAAATCTTTGAAATTTCGCAGGGTAGTGTCTCTATAATTTACCTACCCCCATGGTAAATATATTTTAGTTCGAATGAACTTGCGCGGATCAATGCGGTAGCAATGGCCAAAAATAGGGTTTTTGGGGAAAAAGTGCGATTCCCGCTAAATGCCTTAGAAATTTCGAAACATTTCCCGCCAAATGCAAGGTTTTTTCATTTTCCATAGAAAAAAGCGGGAAATATAAATATAAATACAATCTAAAACTAATTTAACACTTGAAATACTAAAAATAACATGACATATCAACATTCGATTAAGACAATCGGTGGAAATTTAGTTGATCTTTAACATAAAGTAGAACATTTGTAGCATTTAATCATACAGAAAAAAGATTTGCAGAAAGCCAAACCATGATTATGTTGAAAAAATAGTTGTATGCAGCAGAATAGATGAATATAATTTATGGAATTTATCTTTTATATTGTTCTCTGCAAGTTACTTGTGACAATATCACTGCAGCATTGAACCAAATGGCGACAAGAAATGCAAAATCCTACGTTTAAAATTTAAAAATTAATATATGTAGTCTGAAAACTTTCCATAATTCGTAAAAAGCGGTATATATTTAAGAACATTAGCACAGAAAACTTAAAACTCATTAAAAATTATTATCTATTATTAAATAACTTCAAGAAATAAAAGCATATTTATACAAGTCTATCCTTTTTAGTTTAAATCAAAAATCCTTACATTAACCACCAGATTTAAATGTCAAAATGGGATATTTCATTAAATCTTCAAAGCAATGAGGATTTGTTGAGTAAAATATATTAAAGATAATAGCGGAAGTGTGTAATATTTACGGTATCTTTAAAACCTGCCTCGGACTTTAGCGCCTCGGACTTTTTGTGACGTCATATACATGACGTAATAGGTTTATCCTATTAATTTTATTATTGCATGCCTCGGACTTTCGGAGTGTTTTATTTTACTTATTTCGCAGTGTAAGATCACTTCTTATTTTCTTATATTTAAATGTCTAATGTTAAGTGTGTTGTCGTTCTGCAGATGATCAATTGACTTTCAAATATTATAATTTATTTTCAATGCATCGTTTGGAGCAATTCGTGCTTTAAAATATGATTAGATTTCTGCACAAATATCGCATTTTGAATATGTATGTGTTTTTAGCTTAAACTCCGGGTTTTCGGTTTGGATGATCAGTTCATTAAGTTCTTCTGCTCTTATTTAACTGAACGTTATCAATGTGTCGTTATTGATGAGAATATCGCACCAAAGTTTGCAGTGACAAGCGGGGTTCTTCAGGGGAGCATTTTAGGTCCCTTACTTTTCCTTATGTTTTTATACGATATGCCTGATAGTTTCATCAACTCCGATAGCTTTATATACGCCGATGACTGTAAAACTCTTGGTAGTAAAAAATACCTTCTAATCTCTGATATTCAAAGGTTCTTAGTCTGGAATCAGTCTAACGGCATGGCTATTAATGCTTCCAAGATTAAATTCTCATTTTCTATTGCACCAAGCTTTTGAGCTTGTTATCAACAGTGAAATTATCTATTTTGTTCAACATGTTAAAGACCTAGGTGTTAATATAGACCACAATTTGCATTGGAACCTGCATGCATTCAAAAGGCAAGAAATGCTTTTCATATGATAAAGTACAATGTTCAGTTTCAAACTAGCCAGACGGTAAAGGTTAGGCTTATACAGTCATGTGTCCTCAGTATTTTACTTTACGCTAGCCAGACATGGTTTCCTGGTGATGCTATCCTGCAATGAATATATTTTATTTTATATTGAATTTATTTTACACTTTAAAGAAGAAATTTGTTTTTAAATCAAGACAGCTTTGATTTGAAACTTAGACATTGAATGGTCGCTATCAAATTAAATTTTACGGACTATCAATAAGAAAGACCCAATATTTGCCATCCATGATTCGCAAAGCTAATATGTTGCACATCTAACCTCTTGTTTAAATACCCCTTTTAATAAACATTCTACTACTACAACTACAATTATGTGTGGTGGACTAACAATTTTTGTTCTGATATATTTTCATATATATATATGTATGATTGTATTTGTAATCAATTGATCACAAGTTCAAAATTTTAGGGTGTCCAGAACTTTGCAATTTTAAGGTATATTGATTTTTACTTAAAGAATATGCGAACAGTTGTGAAATGTTATCACGCCCATTTTTCAATGGGAGGTATTGGTTAGAATCCAATCTGTTCGAAAATACTATTTTAAAATACTTTACGTCAATGTAGAGAGTAAAACTGAAATTTATTATTAAGTACCATGTAATATAAATTGATATTTCATTGACTCGGCAGGATTCGAACCTACTTCTTCTGCACAAGTGTACAGCTGTGTTATTCTTACACCACGAATCAGAAATCACTTTTATTATAATCTAAAACAAACAAATATTTGAATAAATTAGCTATACGCAACCTTAAAGTTCCTGAATGAGATTCTTGAATAGAAGATGCAATATGCGGCAATTTGGAGATATTCAGAAATTCACACAAATCTAAATCACATCAAAGCAATAAAGGTTTCTTCAACAATGAAGAGCATTCACTAAACACTGTATTGAAAAATGGCTTACTGTAAGCTTAATAGCGTAGAAATTTTTGTAGAGGCCTACAATAGCCTCTTCAATTCACATTGCAAAGTATCTCCATATACGATTTTCCCATAGAGAAATTAATCAACTATAAATGCGAACTAATCTTCTATTCAAGAATGCGCTGAGGAAATAAAAGACCACGTTTTACTGAGAGATGTGATCGCAACAGCAATTTTGTTAAATATAAATTACATAATCATTAACACTAGAAGAAGTACTAGTACTCATTGAGATTCATTTTACATGTAGCATTTCAATTAAAAAATTATGTAAAAGAATATAAACAGGTGAAAAATTAACTTTAAAAGTCCGAGGCAGCAAGAAATTTTACATTAGAAAGTCCGAGGCAGGTGAAAAATTAACTTTAAAAGTCCGAGGCAGCAAGAAATGTTACATTAGAAAGTCCGAGGCAGGTGACAAATTAATTTTAAAAGTCCGAGGCAGCAAGAAATTTTACATTAGAAAGTCCGAAGCAGCAATTGAAGATTTCATAAAATGCAAACAATCTGATTGCATGAAAATTAATGTTGACGTCATTTTCGTTACGTCATCAAAGTCCGAGGCAGGTTTTAAAGATTCCCTTTTACGTTGGAACAAATTAAGTGATGCCCAAAAATTCTACTTAAGAATGTCCCAAGCAGATATTAAAGATTTCATAAAATGCAGACAATCTGATTGGAAGAAAATAAATGATGACGTCATTTATGTGACGTCATCAAAGTCCGAGGCAGGTTTTAAAGATTCCCTAATATTTATGCATTAAAAATTTATTCAAGGCATAAAATGTGGAAATAAATATAAATCAGGAGAACAAATCCTTTCAAAATGCAAAGGGCTGCAAAGTATGAAAGTTCCCATTTATTTACACGAAAAATGTATAGATTAGCATAAATATACTTTTACATCTTGTAATTCGATTAATAATATATTATAGTATGAAATTCAAGTTTTCTGCACAAATGTCCTTATATATATATACCGCGTTCTACGAATTAGGTTAATTATGAAAAGCTATCGGTCTGCATGTATTATTTATTGCTCATCGATTTTTACCCTATATTAATGTATATATACTCCTCGGGGACCTTATTCTAAACGTTCGTATCAATCTTAACACAAACCGATTCTATAAATACATTTTAAAGCAAAAGATACATGTAAGTTAAATATAACTACTAATAATCAGAAATGAAAAAGATCTATGAACAATTAGCGTGAAAATAATTCTATTGCTATTTGCCACAATAAATGTATTAACCAATCAGGTTTGAATTGTAACCAGGCAACATTTTTTGTTACATGTGGAAATATCAAAATTGTTAACACTGGCAAATGTTTCACTTATGTTGCAACTTTGTTTTCAAATGAAAATGGTTATCTATTTGCTACTGGATTTCATAGGCCATTAAAATAATACAAGTGTTTGTATTTGTAATAAATGTATATTTTATTTTGCACTAATTCCCTAATAAATCTAGTAGTTTTGCTTAAAATCATTGTTAATACAATCAATTATGACTTGAATTTCCATATCTCATTCTAATTTTTATCTATTTGCAAAAAATCTGCTAATAACCCCAAATAAAATTTTCTTTGTTCTGATGATAGATGGCATTCTACAATTTTTCAAAAATGTGATTGAAAATGCTTTCCAAAATAATAATTAGATTGTAAATCAATATGTTATCATAGTTTCTTTATATTTTGGAAACCAGTTTGCTTAGCAGGTTAAAACATAATTGCAGTTGAATTGTAAACATGTTCTTTTTTGAATATTCAAGAACATGACAAATGCAATTTACCTTCTTCAGAAGTTCTTCTAGGGTAGGAAAAACTTGAATGCCATTTGAAGAGCATTTTCCATGCTCTTAAGACGTTGGATTTTTGATTCACACTTCAGTGCCATCTAGTAACTTTAGATAAAATCCTTTAATTCTAAAAAGTGGTAACTTTTCTGCCTTGAACTATTCATGAACACTAGGTATGGATTTAAATCTTTTTTAAAAATTCGCAATTTTCAAAGAAAGCTTGTTATTTTCAACACAACTTTCATAGAAATTTTTAACATTGCATTAAAGTATGTTCACCAATAGACCTACCATGCCTCAAGATTTTCAAATTTGGAAACAGGCTTTGAGAAAATTCTTTATAAATGTGGTAAAATGTTTAGTCCTTTAGAAGGGATGAAGGTTTTTAAGGTTAATGGTATTAGAAAATCTGTGTGATTTTAATTCAAATATTACAAAACTTTTTCAAAAAGATATGGAATATTTTTAAGAAATTGTCAAATTTATATATAGGTTAACAACATTTTGGAGCTTATAACCTGACGTATTTTCATCAGATTGAACTAGAGCATTGATGATAATATTTCTTATATTTTAGGGGCTTTATATCTGAGTGTGTAGACTGATGTCTTTTCAGCTGACTTGAATTAGAGCATTTATAGTCACATTTATCATCTTTAAAAGGCTTTATGTCCTAATGTGTAGACTGATCTCTTTTCAGCTGACATGAATTAGATAATCTATAATCACATTTGTTACATTTAAAATGCTTTATTCCAGAGTGTTTAAGATGATGAAATTGGAGACTACTATGTTGACAGCTTGAATAATTACATTTGTAACATTTAAATGGCATTTTGTCAGAGTGCTTAAATTGATGCCTTTGAAGCTGACCACTTTGAATGCAAACACAATCATTGATAATCCATGTTAAAGTGGAGTCTCCCAGGGTGGTGTTGTATGGAGAAATCGTTAAGGTACTTGATCCATCATGCTATAATGTTGGATTTATCTCCAGAGAACTTCTTCAACCATGCAAGAGCAGAGTTGTCAGTTTGCATGGTGAAATTGCATCCTAGAATAAAGTAGAGGAACTTCTTTAGACTTTCTACTAAAGCTAACATTTCAGACTTAGTGGCACATAGTTCTGTTCAGTGTTCCATAGCTTCTGACTGAAGTACTGCACCCTCAATTACTTGGCTTAGCATGCCACTGATGGCAACCAAACTGGCATCACAATCAATGATAAATTCCTAGCAGTCAGGTGTGTTTAGACTGGGGATTTTCCCAAGTTTCAACTTAACAGTGTTGAGCTCTTCCTGCTCAGACCAAGTCCATTTATATTCAACACTTCAGTAAGTTCTAAATATGTTTGGTCTTGTTAGCCAACTCAGGAATAAAGGCGCCATAGTAGCTTAGGAAGCCCATAAGCCTCTGTACATCTTTACATTATCACTGTGTTTCAATTTGATCCAAGTGGTCTTTAGCATCATTCTTAATTGAAATTTGGCCTGGCACAATGACCCTTCCTAAGAAGGTAACTCATGGTTGATTGAGGTCACACTTATTGCCATTTATGTGCAAACCAGCTTTATGGAGGATGTTAAGTGTCTGGTTCAATTTATCAAGATGTTTTGTGAATGTGTTACTCACCATGAGAATGTCATCCATATAGGCAGTAATGCTGGGTTCCAGTACATTAGATTCATTTCTTAACATGTGGGTGATGTAGCATTGGAAGGTAGCAGGGGTGTTACAAAGCCCAAAGGCCATGTACTTTCACTCAAAGAGGCAGTACAGAGTAATGAAGGCAGTCTTCAGGATATCTGCTGGCTATATTGGGATCTGCCAATAGGCCTTGCACAGGTCCAGACATGAAAAAATTTTATAACAGCTTGCATCATAGAGCAAGTCCTCAATGTGTGGAAGCAGGTATGCATCTTTGACTGTTATGTTGTTAAGCTTTCTGAAATCAATGCACAAACAGTACTTTTTGCCTTGTTTAGTAAAAACAGTGGGTGTGGCATATGGGCTACTGCTGTTTTGTATAATTCCATCCTTGAGCAGATTGCTGAGAATCCTTTCATGTTCTTTTTGCAAACTTTCCAGTACTCTCCATACTGGTAGGCAGATGGGTTGATCATTCTCAGTTTCTATTGAGTACTGCTCACCAACAGCCTGATCTATGCTAATGGATCCATAGTTAAACACCCCATTCTGCTTCCAAAGCAGTTGAATTAGAGATTCACATTCCTCAAGGCTGAGGTGTGGATGTGTCTCATCAGAGACAGTGGGGATCCTGAACATGTCAGAAGGTTCTTGAAGAATGTGTATTACCATAAAGATTGGCAGGCAGGCAGCATGGACAGGAGTAGCAATAATCATTTTTTTAGATGGGTGCATTTGGACTAAGGAGGTAGAACTGATCAGTACAGTAATGTAGGTCTTACCACCTGAAATGTGGCAGAGATCAGGGGAGAAATTGATGCCTCTAAAGTGCTTCCCCTTCATTTGCGTTTGACAATTGAGATATTGATCTTGTCATTTATTATTAATGATTTTATTATTAGCGGCAAAATGATTTAATTATCATTTATCTGTAACACCACGAACAGAACGATTTGAAGCCAGTTCATGCATAGCTGTGAAATATCATTTGCCGCAATTCTTCTAACAATAAGCATTGAAGAACGGGTTAGGGTTGCAATTTGGTATGATGAAACCAAAAGTCCGGTTGAGGTCCAGCGACGATTTCATCCTCGATTCGGGAGAAAAATGGAAGCCCCATCATGTTATCGAATTGCTGGCGATCAATTCGTCGATGAGGATGTCTACCCCAATGTTGCCTGAACTTTTTGTTTTGTTCTGATAATTGTTTGTTTGATAATTCTGTTGTTTTTCAATAAATTAGTGTTAAATTTCTGCTTAATTTTCAATACCTTAGTAACTTAATTGAAAGATGGGGTTGGTGGCAAAAAAAATGCTAAAACATAGACTACTAGTACCTAGAAGGACAGCTCTATCCATCATCTACATACAAAACGGGAGCCAAATAAAATACAATCTTTTTTTTGTGGGATATCCTATATATATATATATATATATATATATATAGGCATAGTCACTGCTGTGTACTTTTCCAAAGTACAAAGCGGTTTTTCCTTTCCGAAATCCCCAATTTTTGAGTTCTGTGGACTTTATATATATATATATATATAATTATAGATACACTTGTTCTAGTCAGCTGAAAATGCAACAATATATTATATACATTATATTATATTATATTATATAATAAAATCTACAATATATTGTAGTTTGTTGATAATAATGAAATTCCAGGAATTGAATTTGCTGCCATTCTATTCATGTCATGGAAAAATTTATCATGGTTTATATGCTAATTGTTTGAGCATTGTTGAAATCATGATTAATTATATATGATTTATCACACATTAAATTTAAATTATAAAGTATTTTTTGAAATGAATAATATCTTTTTTGTTTTTAATAAAGTTATTGGTTTTTTGCATTTTTTAAAGAAATCAGGTAGCTAATTTATATTAAAATAGTAACTGCTCTGAAAAATGTAAAAAATATGTCATTCTTGAAGTGATTCAATTTAAGTTTATTAGCCAAAAAAACTATTCTGAGAGGGACTTTCAATCATATCTAAGTGGTAACCTCCAAACACATCGATTGAAGCAATCTGGTATGAAGCCTTTTAAATGTGACAAATGTGATTTTTCATGTTCTCATCGTAACATACTGGTATTAAGCCATTTAAATGTGAATAGTGTGATAATACATGCTATCATTTTTGTATTTTATTTTCAAACTCAAATATAATCAGTTAATGCTCTTGTATAGACCCTTTTAAGTGTGATAAATGTGATTATTCGTGCTGACATCAATTTAAGTGCTTGGTTGTTAATTCATTTATTTTAATAAATGTGATTGTATGGCTTCCTAAATAAGCACCTCCATGTCATCAACTTAAACACAATGGAATAAACTTCTTGAAATCATTTAACTGTAGTACATGTGATTATATGGCTTCCTAATTAAGCATATTCATGTCATCAACTTAAACACAATGGAATATTTTTTTTGAAATTTGGCAGTTGTCATTGTGTCTCAACTAAAAAGTGTCCACTTTCACCACAATGAAATATTACTGTGTTTGATCACAGTTCTATATGTTTTATTTTTTTTTGTTAGCTATGTTGATTTGTACTATTAATGCATTTGATGTTATTATTTTATATTCTCGTAATTTTGGAAAAATTTTTATGCACATTTTATGCATAGTATCTAAGGCCCGGTTTATTACAGCCCATGCAAGAAGCTTATCATTTCAAGTAGATATTCTAAGCAAAACCTTCATGTGTTCATTACGCTGTACATTCTTACACTATTTATTATTAAAATTAGCACACAGGCAAATTTCTATGCTAACTACTATGCTTATATGAATTGGAAATATAATTTCATTGCTAAACTTGCTGCAGAATATTTAAGGATTATTTGCACTCCCAATTAGCGCGGCTTTCAGGAATGCACAGGGCGTTGAAAGCTTGCAATGCAAATTACAAGGGTTGTAATGAACGCACTTTGAAAAACAAATACCAGGGAGTCTTGCACAGGCTGTAATAAACTTGGCCTAAGACTATGTGCAACAGACTTGTCAACGAGCCGTAATTTCTAANTATTTTTGTGGATTCCACAAAATGCTGAAATTTGCTGTTTCATTTGTTAAATATTTTTGTGGATTCCACAAAACTTTAGAAGAGAATTGTTTAACTTGTTAATTATTTTTGTGGATTCCACAAAATATTTGAAATTTTCTGAAACTAAAATATTAATAATAAAAATGGAAAATGTGATTTATTCCATTTTTATGTGACTCTATGTTACATATTCATTTCTTTGCTTATTTGTAAGCTTTGTAGTAATCTAATTCTTAAACTACCATAAACATACTTATAATATATTCATAAAGTTTAAATAGTTTGAGTTTCTTATGGTATTGTAGTTCTAATAATTTTATTATGTCCAGATTCAAAAATCACCATTTTGCAATGTTAAAAAATAAAATTGTTCCAAACAACAAGATAAAACTTACTTGAAAATTGCAGCAAAGCGATGAAAACAAGAATAGCACAAGCAATGGCAAATTGAAGAACAAACCAAGTATATATATTGCAAGACATAAAAAATTGTAGTAGAGTGTCTTAAAATCCGTAATAGAATAATTCATGTTTTCAAGCTAAATTTGAGATTCATATAAAAATTTTGAATTTTACTTTTCATTGAAGTTGGATACTAGTTTGGATTATAAATTTTAAATTATACAAAAGCTAGATTAAAAAAATAACATCCTTTTATTGTTATGCCAAAGCAGACTTGTCAACGAGCCGTAATTTCTAAGCTCCGCTCGGCTCGACCCGGTTAAATTTTGAGTAAGTTCGGCTCGGCTAGCCACAGAAAATGTTTCAATGAGGCTCGTTTCAGCTCGGTATTTTTTTTAAAAACAAGGTGCTCACCGAATTTTTTCGATTGCTTTTCCTATTATTTAATAACCATTTCTAAAATACGAATATAAGTAAAGTATGTTGAATGAAAAAATAAGAAAAGTCTGCATAATCAAATTAACAAGCAGCATAAAAATTTGATTTGCGTAAAAATGGCTAGTTTGAGCTCGTATATCCCATACTCTGCTCAAGCTCGGCTTGGCTCGTTAGAAGCTCGGCTCATTGACGAGTCTGATATGCAAATGATGCAACTTTTAAAGCCCCGATTTCTCGAGTAGCTAGAAAAGTAAAAATTCTCATTTTATTATAGCATGAAAAGTCAAGTGACATGATTGCTCTCTACCTTTATTGTTATTAATCAAGATAAAAACACAAATTCAAGACAAAAATAAAGAATTAATTAATATCTCAATATCATGTAAATAATTGCATTTATATTATGCTATATATTTACATGTATATGGAAGTGAAATTACAAACCGCTATTTTCCAGTGACTGCTAACTGTAAAAATTTTCTGCAATAAAATATAGATTTATAATCAATATCAATCTCTACATATATTTATGTGAATTTCCATTATTATTTAAAGAAATCAGAATATGTAATTTATTTGAACAAATAGCAAACTAAAATCAACAACTTAACATTCTTTTTGTAAGAAAAACATTCAGAAACATATATAAGATAAAAATACTATTGTGTGTTTAATTTTTCAATTTAACACTTTGTGAAAGCATTAAAATGCGAAAACTTAATTTTTACTATTTATTTCAGAAATGGATGCTGTGAATTTAAATTGCAGCCTAAATTATCAAAACCCAATTACAATACTGTGTCGCAAGACAAATAAATGACGATTACATGCAAGATCGAATATTTACATGTAATTTTGCATATATTACATTATTAGCTGATTACTAAAGATATAAAACACATTAAAGTATTATTATCTCATCAAATGCTGTTATAAATTTTAAATCGCTTTGCATAATTACAGCTTATTGGCTCCAGTATTATATATATATATATATATATAATGGTTCATTGCAACTTGAATTTCCGTTGTAACATAATGATCTGTTGTATCACGTTTTTTTCAAGTACATATAACAATTTTTTCTTGAATTTTCTTTCATGTTGATTTGAATTGTTTACCTTATGAAAATGAATGTAAAGAAATAGGCAATATTTTCACTACACATTCCCGCGCATTCTATGGCGCCATACAACGGAATTAAATGCACTGCATTGCTAATTGTTTTAATCAATTACATTGCTAATAGCTTGTGTATTGTTGAACAATCTCAATAATTACGCATAGCCATGGATCTCTGCCAGAGACACTGGAAGCAACTCAACGTTGAGGGGACATGATTTACTGAATTTATTAAATTATTTTCAATCTATTCCAGTTTGAAACAACATTAAGGTTCACTACACAACTTAAAAAAGCGTACTATGAAATTTATTGTCTTAATTACATGAACATACATGTGTATCATTTACAATTTTTTTAAAAAAAGGTAAAAATAACATAAAAAGTCTAATGCTTTCAAACGTTTAACTATATTTATATTGAAAAGTGGATATTTTTTGTTATATTTATTCATCAGCAATCAACTACAGATTGGCTATTTCTTTTCACGTAGCAGAATCAGTACAGTTATAAAAAGTGTTTTTGAACAGTGAAATTATATTAATAAAATTTGTGTTTTATTATTTCGTCTGAGAGTTAATAATTGCAATACATTTGAATATTGGGG
>CABFPE010001219.1:33317-49407 GCA_900660155.1 Hofstenia miamia | reverse complement strand
TACTAATTGTAATTGGGAAGCCCCAATCTTGACAGAGGAAGTCGACCCATTGAGAACAGTGACATACGTCTTCCCTCTTGTTACTTTGCACAAATCTGGAGAAAAAGAGACTCCACATATATACTTGCCTCTATGCCCTGAGATCATAATGTCCCCATTAATACTGGCATCCGAAGACACAGCGACTTGAGTCCAATGCCTGGGTTCAAGAAATATGGGCTCGTCCAAGTAAAAAATAACTTCCTTCTCAGGGATTGTAGCTAATTGCGTTGCTTCCTGATCTTTAATTGAAATCGTATTATTTTTGAAGTCAATGACGCATGAATTGCATTCTAAAAAATCGTTTCCTAATATTAGATCATACAGGAGACGATGATTAGATGTGTCTACTTTGAAAGGCTCTGCATGGATCTTGATTGAGGCATCCTTTAACTGTCCTTTCAGTGAAAGAGGGTTTCCAGAGGCGTCAATCAGCTTTGCGCTGGAGGAACCCAACAAATCTCGATTTAAGCACAATTCTTTACAGCACTCGTCACTTATTATGGAGGCAGCAGCTCCAGTATCCACTGTGGCATTAAAGATATTACCATTCATCTCAACAGGTATTAAGTTCTTTCTAATCAACTGAGTGATAACTAATACGTTGTGACTTTGTGCACATTTTACAGGAGGCGGCACTCCAACTAATTTAAATCTTGAGACGTAGTTGGATGATTGGGTTCTAGATCAACCAGATTGTCAACACACAAAGATTCGGTAGGTGGTTCTTCGACAATAAAGCCTTCACCGTCAGCAACAAGCTGTACCTTGGCCTTACACTGGGATTTTAGATGTCCCTTCTCTCCGCATGTGTAACATCTTACTGATGATAAATCAAACACCTTTTTGACAGGGGCAGACTTCCTAAACTCAAAATTTTTCGTTCCAGATGTACCGGAGAATTTAGTGACATCGTTATTGATACGTTGCGAATTCTGAAGCATGTAAACCATGCTAATGGCTTTGCGGATAATCTCATGGAGGCTATCCTCAGTATCGCATCAAACTTCCAGCTGGTTTCTTATTGATGAAGGAAAACCTCTACAGATGTAAGAGAATAAGTCGTGCTTAGAGTATTCTTTAGAAAGACTGCTCAAATGGAACAGGGGTTCAACCTGGGTGATGTAGTTGCGGATATCATCACTGAATTTAAAAGACATGTTGCACAATAGTGTCTTGTACTGGTGTTTGATGTGCGGCGCTCAGTAGTGATCCTCAAAGAAACCCACCAACAACTGGTAATCAGTTTTTATGCTCTGGTCAAGCATCATGTATTGGTTGTAAGCCAATCCACTGAGATATAAGGGGAACTGCAACACAGTGGTCTCCAGCAAATTTTTGTGTTGCTTCATGGTCAATTCAAATAGAAAAAAACATTCGTCAAAACACTGCGACATGGCATCAATTTGCCCAGTGAATTTGGGTAGAACAGAATGCTTCCTGAATAATTGTACCTGTCCATTGGACTCGAGAGGAAGAATTGACTCGTGATATCTCAGCTGACATTTAGAACCAGCTTTTTCATTAAATGGGCTGGCATCGCTTACATGTTGCTCCTTGCATGTGGGAATGACAATGGTGCTCACTGGGTCAGGTAATGACTGAACATAGCCAGTTTGAGGAGTAGCTCCAGTAGTTAAAGTGGATACTTGCGTAAGAGTGGCCTGAGCAAAAGTAGGTTGACTGTGTGAGGGAGGAGTGGAAGAAGGTACAGAAGAGGACACTCTGCACAGAGGAACAGCTGGAGGAGGTTGGCTTGTGCCCATGAGCTGAACCACTCTACTGATAATTCTCTCGGCTAATTCATCTAAGGCTTCATTCAACACAACATGGGTAACATATTCATCATGGTTTTGGTTAGGTGACGTCTCTTCTGGATGATTGGAATTGTTAATAGAACTCTTTAACTCGTGGATTTGTAATTCGAGAGCAAAGGTTGATTCCAACATCTGTCTCTCCATCTGTTGATACGCCACGTGTTGGGTGTTAATTTTGGCTTGAAAAGATTCAATCTGGCGTTCACTCTCCATCCTTAGAGCTACCTGTTGTGACAATTCGTCCTTCAAATGCTCAATCTTGGTGATGTGCACATCAAAGTGAGGCGTAGACTGCTGTTCATGACCACTGACATAACTGTGAGGACGCATTGGGATTGGTGGAGCATTCTGAGAGTTTAACACACGTCGCGCATTTCTATGGAGTGATGGACTCACACTCATTGCATTTGCATTGCTATACAGAATAGTGGCGGCATTGTGATCATCCATATCATCCATCCTTTGGGTAGTAGGAGAAGAAGGTTGAGAAAAATTAAGTAACGATCCAATGGTACAAGGGGTAACGTCCTGGTTACCAATGCTTGCACAGGGGGCGCTCTGAATGGGAGAAGTCCCAAAAGTAGGGGAATAAATTACAGTATGACTAGAACTAGAATCCATTAGACTTTAGAAAACAAAACAACAATTTCTAGAACTGACAATGGGAGTACTCCCACAAACACAGGAACAAAAGCACATAAAAGGGGTGACAATGATTAACAGACCAAAAAGGGAAGAAATGAACACGGCAGTACTTGGTAATAAATCCAACGTAAAGAAGCACTAGAAAAAGTAAAACAAACAAGAAATTTAACAGTTGACATCAGCCAAATAAAAAGCACAAAAGCTTCGTCACCATCCTTCAAGGTGAGGAAGTTAATGAATACATCGATAGGTAACTTTCTCTGAAGTCTCAAAGCAATCAGGGGAAACAACTATCCCAGCTGATATGCACCAAAATGAAAACCAACTCACAACCAAATCATTGAAAGAAAACAACAAGATTAAAAAGGTATCACATCAGCGTTCTGTCACAGTCGCCATGTAGAATCATCAGCNTCCTTCAAATGCTCAATCTTGGTGATGTGCACATCAAAGTGAGGCGTAGACTGCTGTTCATGACCACTGACATAACTGTGAGGACGCATTGGGATTGGTGGAGCATTCTGAGAGTTTAACACACGTCGCGCATTTCTATGGAGTGATGGACTCACACTCATTGCATTTGCATTGCTATACAGAATAGTGGCGGCATTGTGATCATCCATATCATCCATCCTTTGGGTAGTAGGAGAAGAAGGTTGAGAAAAATTAAGTAACGATCCAATGGTACAAGGGGTAACGTCCTGGTTACCAATGCTTGCACAGGGGGCGCTCTGNTTTAGGTAAGAACCAAGATGACCAATTCCTATGGCTTCCAGCTGAAGTGGAACATCCAGAAGTAAAGTGCTTAACCTATTGACTGGTGCTACCCTATTTGTCTCACTTGCTTAATTTCTATCTCAATTCAGAAAACACAAACTCTCATTTTCATTGTTATCTCTCAGCTCACTATTAAATAATCTGTAATTGCCAGATATTTGTGCTAGTCCACAGCATGGTATCATCACAGTGTTAGGTTTTATAAGTGCATGTACGTGTTGAATTACGAAAGAGAGATTTATTATTTCCTTATACATAACCGTATACATAACTTAAAGAGTCCACAATTCGGACTGGGTAATCAAAAGACCCCCAGAAGCAATGTGTCACCCGTGCTAGTGAAAGCACTCCTGAATTGTCGCCGATCTTAAGCAATAAATTTCATAGAGATAATAAATAAATAAGAAATACAATGGTAAAGACGGCAGTTGAGAGTAGATAAACTTTATTAAGCTATTGCTACAGTTTCCTCAGGTTTTATACAATTGTTTAATCATTACCTGCCTTTGTTTACAATACTTCAGATGTCAACGTAGTTTAACATGATCAAATTCTATTTCCCTCTTAAAATTAAATTTGAGCAACAATCAGCACCATTGAGGGGACATCAAATTAATAACAACAAACTAAGATTGAAACTAGCTAGCAATGTCACAATGACGTAATAATACAAAGTAATGTTATAAAGAATAATATTGACAGAATCCCCGAGCAACTCTACACTATGGAGCTTGGCTCTCTGTTCTGGAAAATGTCTGGCTCCTTGAAGCAAGCATGCTTTGCACTTATTGATTACATCTTGTACTGTGGCTCTAATACTGATGGTAACATAACAAGTGTTTAATGTTCTTTCCATCTGGATAATCCCAAGGTGTCCTCATTCATGGATCTTCCAGATGATATCACGCTTGAAGTATTCTAGGATTGCCAGACAATTATTCTGGCTGTGTGTAGAGGTGGCCAGCTTTGGTAAGCTTCCAATAATAGCGTTGAAAGTATCTCTTAGCAAAGTCACTAAGAGCACAGTCAGGGTGCTTGATTTTGAAAATGATTTTGGACAAGACTTTGTCATGTATTTGATGGGTGGCAATCTCCTTTTCAGAAATCTCCTCTTTCACCATGATGGGGAGGATCACTTTCCCATTTCAATCTACATTGATATCAGGGAGGAGCTTGTACTTGCAGGTGGGGATGAAACCAAATGGAGTCTTCTCACCTGGCGGCTTTCACAGGTCCCTCTCATAGCTAGGCAGAGCAGCGAAATAATCAGCATTGAGGTGCTATCTCCCAGGGCGATGAGTGATTGTGAATGAGAAGTCATTATGGTATTCCAACCATTGGGCAATGATGTTTGACTTGTTGCCAGAGAACTTTTTCAGCCATGCTAGCACAGAGTTGTTGGTGTGCACAACAAATTGGCGGCCTAGAATGAAGAAATGAAATTTCTTCAGGCTTTCAACAAGCGCCAGCATTTCTGATTTTGTAGTTCTTTAGTTCAGTTCAGTGTTGTGAAGCTTCTGGCTGAAATATTGTACAGGGCATTCCTGAATGTTGATCACTTGGCTGAGCACACCACTGATGGCAACTGAACTTGCATCACAGTTGACAATGAATTCTCTCATATAATCTGGTGTGTTCAGACTGGGGATCTGTCTGAGCTCTTGCTTCACAGCATTAGCTCTTCTTGTTCAGCCCAAGTCTAACAAAATTCACTGTTCTTTCTTAGTAAGCTAGAGATATTCTTGGTTTAATTGGCTAATTCAGAAATGAAGGAACCATAATAGTTGAGAAAGCCCATCAGGCATTGAACATCCTTGTGTGAGCCTGGAGGCAATATAAGGGAACACTTGTTTCCATTTACCTGGAGTCCAGAGTTGTACAGGATCTTCAAAGTGTGACCCAATTTACTTAAGTGATCAGAGAATGTGTGTCCTGCAACAAGGATATCATTGTAGAGTAAATCTTTGATGTGAGGTAGCAGATATGCATCCTTGACTGTGATATCAATAAGACATTGGAAATCAATGCAGAGGCAATACTTCTCACCTTGACAAATGAACACTGTAGGTGCAGCATATGGACTGTTAGTATTTTGTATAATCCCACTTTCAATAAGATTGCTAAGGATCTGTTCATAATCCTTTCTTAGATTCTTGGGTACCCTCTGAACTGGCAACTGAATGGGGCGATCACTCCTTGTCTTGATTGCATGTTGTTCCCCAATGGCTTTTCCAGCACTGATTGATCTGTAATTAAACACATTGTGATGTTGGTGTAAGAGGGCAGAGAGCTCATCATGTTCTTGTGGACTCAGATGTCCATAAATTTTCTTGTTAACAACTGGGATCCAGATTGGATCACTCAGTTCACTCAGATCATGCATTGTGGTTAGAAAGGGCAGACAGGCAGCTTTAGGTTTGAGTTGGACTGGCGTAGCAACAATAGATATCTTTGTGGGATCCATTAGGATCAGGCGTGTGGAACTGTTAAGTATAATGACGTAGGTCTTTCCATGAAAAATGTGACAAAGTTCCGGAGAAAGATGTAAATCACAGAGGCATTTTCCCCTTTGTGCAGAAATCATAATGTTCCCCTTTTAAGGAGGGCTCATAGTGATGGCAACTCATCACCAATGCCATGGTTCCACAATGATTTTATCTGTGAAAGTTAACAAAATATCTTGGTTAAAGGTAGTAATTAGTTCCTCCTGTGGCTTACTTTTGAGAATAGAGAGAGTGTTGGTTCCATAATCAATTATGCATGAATTTCATTCAAGAAAGTCATTCCCAAGGATAACATCATACAGTAGAGTCTGATTGCAGGTGTTGACCACAATGAGGTTTACGTGAAAACATTCCTGATGGATGCATGACTTAAAATTGTTAATCTGGCCCTTCAGTGAAATGGTATTCCCTGAAGTGTCTCATAGTATTTTGTATTGGTCTTCCTCTTCAGCTTTTGTCCCTCTGCCCTTGAGTTGGCTGTGGGGGAGTACTTTCTACATCAATGGTTTTCGTCCACTTGCACCTGAGTCAGCAGTGTGGAGTACCTCCTGTTTTTGTTTGTAAGTCCTCGAGTTGACCATACAAACTACTCTGCTCATCAATGTCTTCCATTGCTCTCCAGGTGGCTTTGATGCTGGATTTAATGTACTTTCCAAATATTTGTACATTTGTTTTCTTTAGATTGATGTTATGATTTGTTGCATTTAATATCAGTACTTTTCCTCTACTGTTTTTTATAGCACACACACACTTGACAGCATTGAGATTCTTTTTGAATTTATCCCTTTATTGTTGTAGATCATTATATCCACTGTAACCTTTTCTTCTGTTTTAATTCCATGCATCCTTCATTGATAAAGCTGCAGCTTTATGTCTTCTTCCAGTTCAAACACCATTGTTGACAGCTTTCCTTCCTGCTCTTCAATTCTGATTTCTTCTTCACTTACCTTAATAGTTCTATTGGAGTAGTTTATCACACATCCATTCTTCATTAGGAAGTCATTGCCTAGAATCACCTCATGAGGCAATAAGTTGTTATGAGTATCTATTACTACTAGTGTTTGTTCAAAGGTTGTATTTGCTATTCTGATTTGTACTGCCTCAAGCTTGCCTTTTGTGTCTATGTACTCTCCAGATGCATTGATTAGTCTCTTGCTTGAGCATTCAAAGTCTTCTCACTTGAATCCCAACTCTTTTGCACACTTGTCTGTTATTATTGATGTGGCTGCTCCCATGTCAATTTTTGCCTTTGTTAATATTCCATTTATCATTATAGTTATTGTGTTGATATTATCCAAATTCGTCCTAATCATTATAGGTGCTTAGTTTTTTGGAGTTGGTGCTCAAACTAGTTTTCTGATTCTTCCTCTGTTTGTGGATCCTCCATCTTTCCTATTTGGAATTGATTATGTCCTTGTCTTCATAGTATGCTTCCTCTTCTCTGATAATGTTAATTTGTTTTCTGCATTCATCTTTTCTGTGCCCTTTCTGTCTGCAATTATATCACTTTATGTCTCTTTCTCTCACCTTCCTTGACTTTCTGTCTTTGTTTTTTATGTTAATAAACTTCTCTGCCTTCTTTTCCTTATAAGCTTTGGTGTTCTCAGCTTGTGTTTTGTAGCTATTCCACCACTCTATTGGCTTTTTTTGTTTCATACCACTTTCTCATAGATGTGGGCATTGTTCTCTATTGTTGCCTGTATATCTACTGCTTTCCTGATCATCTTCTCTAACTTATCATCCACATCACACTTGTGTTCTGATGTTCTCTGGCATTCCCTTACAAATATGGGAGAAAAGGTCGTATTTTGAGTATTTGTTTCCCCTTGAACTGAGTGTCAGCAATTGTTCCACTTGCTGGATGTAGTTTTGGATGTCATCCCTCTTTCTCATCTTTGTTGAGATTAGTATGATTCAGTACTGCTATTTAAAGCTTTCATTTTCATAGTAACCTATGAAGTCTCTGATTAGTAGTTTGTAATCTCATTTCATGTCTGTATCTAATAGTAGATAGTGTTGGGACGCCACTCCTGTTGGATATAATGGGAACCTCACAGCTGCTGCTCTTTGTTTACTTTTCTTTCAGCCATCATGACTTCGAACATTTGTAACCATCCTAGAAATGTTGGATTGTAGCTATCTACTTTTCCATTAAATTTTGGCAAATTTGCCTTGCATGGTATTGTGTTGTTGTAGCTATGTTCTGGCAGCATTGAGTTTTTGAAAATGGGTTTCCTCTGTATATTCATCTGCATGTTTGCTTATTGCTTTCATGATTTCATCAATGATTTTGTTCTTCTCTTCTTCTTCTTCTTCTTCTATTTCCCTGAACTGTTTTTTGAAATTCATGGGTGACACTTGTAGGCTTCTCTCTTTCCTCTGATAAATTATAATTTCATGCATCCTTGTTGCCCTCTGGTTTTCCTCTTCATTTTCCCTTATTGCTCTGAATTTATGTCTAAGATCTTCTAGTTCTCATTCTTGGTTTTTGTGACTCTCATCTCCATCCAATTCTACTGAGCTGAGTTTGTCTCTAATTTGTTCTATTTCTTGGGATTGTATGTTGTTGTCTAGGATTAGCTGCCTGTTCACATCCTCCAACTGTCAGCATAAGTTTCCCCATTTCTCATTCTGTTCCTGGAAACATTTGTTTGATTGTTCTAATTGGTTCATTAATGCCTTAATGCCTTTTTGGAAATTTTACTTTGGTTATCCAGGTGATTGTCCATCTCAATTTTCAGTTTGCTTAGTGAGTTCTTGTTTTCTTGTTCCAGTTTCAACATTCTTTCTACCAGTAATTGTATCTTGGATCTCAGTACTGTTTCTGTTTTGTTTATCTGTGTTAAATTATTCAGAACTTCACTGGATCCTGTTTCTGGGGACATGTGTAGGGTTTCCAATTTTGTGGTGGACAAATCTCTCTCTGAGCATGCTCTCCTTGGGGTGGGGGTTGTTTTGCTTGTTCCCTTATTGGTGCTGCCTTTCTTTCCTCATGTATTCATCATCTTGATTTACAATTAGTACTGGCTGGCAATTTGGTGTGATTCTCTGTCTTTGTGCCTGCTTTAAGTTAGATGTAGTAGTAGTTGGTATCTCATGGCTGACTGTGTGCTGTATCTGCTTTTCCACATGTGTTCTGTTACTTTGGTTGCTCTAATTACTCATGGATTTTAATTTCTGAGTTTGGATATTGATCAGATTCTTGTTTTCTTCTTGTTCTTTAACTGTCATGGTCACCATGTAGTATCAGCTACCAAGCATTAACAGAGATTAAATCATTATTTTAAATTATTGCTCCTTGTTTTATGTGGGTAGGGATGTACTTATGTTAACTCTTTACTCTGATATGAGATACATTTCATTAACCTTTACTTAACTAGAGTAACTCAATACTATTTAGGTATACCACCATCACAGCTCTGCTCTGTGATCTGGCTGTGGCCTCTGGCCAACTCTGATCTCTGAATCAATCCAAATGTGCCTCCATCATTGATTGAGTAGTTCCAGCTCTCAGCTCAATGATGTTCTTATGTGTTCCCTATCCTAACTCAGTGCAGCTCTTGATACTGTTTGTAACTGACTTAAACTCAATTTGTAATCTGTATTTACAATACTTCACAACCTTGCAATGTCACTAGCTGCTTAAAAAGTATTACTTTAGCCATTATCAAAAACTATTGGCTTTAGTTAATTTAATTAAAATAAATTACATAATAACTTGCAGCTTCCTACCTTACATTTAAATAACAATACATGCTTGGTCTACTTATCAGTCTATTATAGGTCACCTAAGTCTATAATATAAAATATGTATAACCTATGGTAGTCTATCCAGCGCATTTACTGATATCAATTTTTAGTGTAAATGAAAGCATTGATAGTCAGCCAAACAGAGAAAAACTCCTAATCATATACCTAACTTAAATGCAGGTTCATGGTTTGGATCATGGACCCTCAAGTCACTCCTGATATGTGCCCAAACCACTACTACTGCATTTACTGTTTAGCTTGACATCATTTATAAATATGCAAACTGAAATAAAATCTAATGATAAGATTTTCAAAGAATTTACTTCAACAGTTTCCAAATTGATTTCTAGTGTATTTATAGTTAACTTCAAAAGTACCTGTTGTTCAAAATTCAAATTTAGATTGTCTGACAAAAATGGCTGAAAATAATGGAAGCAAATTCGCCTCCTTCATTTGGTCAAAATGTTGGACAACAAGTACTAATTTGCTTTTTAATAATTAATTTTAATTTACAAAGATAATGTGATAACTAAACTTAAATTGTTTTTTATTCAATAAACATAATTCGATCTTAATATTTACTAATCATCTGATCTTCTCTTCTTAGCAGCATTATGCTTTGGATTATGCTACATTAATAAGAAACAATTAATGAGCAAAAGTTCTTCCCTTGAGTAAAAAAATCAATTATGATGGCAGAAGTAGTTAATTTTGTGACTTCCATCTTTCAATGTAAATACATCATGATGTAACAAATTTGTTGAGAGTTTTCAAGATCAATTTTCTGAATAACAATTCTATATATATAATAGTTTTTTGAAATTTTTGCACATGTTTTTACATACTTTATTGTTTTATGTCTAATATTAGTGTCTATTTATTCAGTGTGCACCATTATCTATACCTTTGCTTCTTATATAATTGCTTAATATAAGTTTATGATGGATGCACAAGACATTAAATAATGCCTAATTCTATTCTGACAATTCAACAAAATGCATAACTGCAAAAATGAAGAAATGTCAATTTAAAACAATTTTATTAACAATATAGTTTACTGCTTCCCTGTTATATAATTACACCTGTTTGATATTAAACAGTACTTGAATTATTCCTTTGTAGATATAGGATAAATTATACTGCTCTCCTTGTCTCAAAAAAATATGTATTTCTTGGATATTAGAATTACAATAAATTCTTAACAGTAGCAACATAGAAAATGAACGATGCAGTTATACATTCATATTTTAAAATCAAGATATTTAATTTAAATTTGTGTGTCACATGCATCAAGTAATGGGAAGATTGCTAGGTTTTGATGGTCTTGGTTTTTATTGGTTAGAGTAATTTTATAACATTACTGTGCTGTATGAGGATGTTTACAAAATTTATTTTTAGTATTTCATATTACATCACAGCTTGAGACCAAATTAACTTAGTATATGCTTGTAATGAACAGAATATCAAATCTTTTAATGAACCTAAGGTGGGCATTTGAATTCCATAAAAAATTCATTTGAAGATATTAATAACTATATTTTTTATTTTATAAAATATAGTTTTTTTGATAAAAGAACATGGAATTGAGTTGAAACTTGATGAAACTTTAAATTCTCTTTAAAAAATGTAATCTAATTTCAGACAGAAAGATTGCACTTTTACACATAGGTCAAGTAAATCAAGCCCTGAAATCTAATTTGAAATAAAAAATACAGAATCAGACTTCTTAATTTGAATTTGACTTACTCATCATAACTTGAGTTTTTGCATATATTTCTGTTCACAAGTTTTTTAAAAAAAGTTTTAGTTTGATTGATCTTTTTCTAATTTTAACACAATTCCAAATTCTGAGAGTTTTTTTTATTTGACTAAAATCAGTCAAAATACCTATTTTTTTACAAACATTTAAAGTGAGTCTTTGATTGTTTTAGCATTTGGGTACTAATGATTTCTCTATTAAGTTCTTCATATCAAATTTTAAGAACTCATCAAGCTTGTGTTCATAAAATTTTGAGTGCTCTAAGGACCTGGTTCAATTCATAACTAATGAAGTTATTTAACAAAAATATAATTTTACAAACTTTTATAATAGTAGTTTCAAAAAAGATGCTAACATCTGTACTGGTTGTTCAAAACTTTGTATTCTTTTTATGAAATAGCTTTATTATTTCAATCTGTATGAGAAATTTAGAGAACATTTCTTTCAAAATGTCTTTTTTACATAAGAAATGATGATAATCCAATGAAGTTAAGAGGATTATAGTTATTGTGTTTTTTTACAAAGATTTTAAAATTTCAATTGTACTGCACTTCTTAAGTAACTTTTCTTTAGCCTTATAATGGGGGATTTTCATAAAAATTTTAAGTGTTTTATAATATCTAATTTTTGTATAAGTCATATTGGAAATTTTCAAAAAATTGGTTGCCAATTCTTAAAATTTCCTAGATTTCTTATCTCACCTCTTTTGTTTTAATCCTATTACCAGTTTGATTGGGTTGATGTCATTTCTTATCTCATAAATACAGAATTTGCCAAAATGTCTAGGAAAATACTTTTATTACACATTAATATTTATTTATAATGCCTGGAGCACACAAATGCCAATATCTGAAAAATTATTGAAACTTAGATTTTCTTGTTAATTGACATCTGAGATTATGTATTGTCTTATCCATATTTCAGATATAAAGTTGGCTATTTCTGTTAACTGCAAACTATGGAGATATGGGGTTTTGCCTGCAAAGGGTAATATATATTTTTACAAATCTGTGATTCATAGCCAACCAGGGGTCGCAAACACTAAATTATGCAATTCAATATGCCCAAATTACAGAGAAGGGGCAATTAGTTTTGTAGAGTTGCAGTGAATTCAGGATTGCTGTACAGTTCAATTTTGAATTATCCCTGAACTAAAGGTCAGCTCCTCCCCCTATAAATGCATTATTGAAGTGGATGAAAGACATTTGGAGATATTGTCTGTGACATGTAAAGGGTGTGTTGTCCATGTAGGAGATGTAAACATGTAGTTGCATTTATTATGTGGTTGTATTGCTAAAGTGTTGAATCTTCTACAACAGATGTCCAATGCTATTGGAGAAAATCATGCCTGTCTTTTTCAAAGGCTTATTTTATCAAAGTAAACTGTTTTTTTTCTTAAATTCCTATAATATGCATCAGATTTTTCACATTCATTGAGTTTCTCAAACTTTACTAGTAATTTACAAAATTCCGCATTTATTGATGGTAAGTACTAAAACTAAATTATTATATGCAGATAAATTTATAGTTATACATAAATTAACATGAAAATCATATGCAGCTTAATCATCATTATTTTAGATTAACAAACATGATTTATATTTGCATAAAATATTCCCAATTTTGGCAGCCACTCCTGATGAGATTTCACATGACTATGTCATTGAAGTAAGTTGTCCTAAAAAGATAAATAGAGTGATCTATTATGATGATACTTTTAAGTTAACCCTCAGTTACAGATGCTGATGACTCAAAAGAATGCTGGAATATTTTCTGTTGGCATTCCAAACAAGGATGCCACTGATTTTCAATTGATTACCGTTAAGGTTGAATTTAATGGAGATTTCATATATCCAATAATTACGAAAGCAATTTATTGCATTTCTACATTATATTTGGCTGTTGTCATTTGAGCAGTAAATAAATACTTTAAATAGTAACATTGCCTCAAAAAACGTGACAAATCACATGTTTGTTTTTAAGTATTTTAAATATGTATTCTTTTTTGATAATATCTACTTGATACATTTCTAATAACGGCTGTTTGTTGAAAATCCTACGTGCCTATGTGTTAAAAATATTTTCTTTGGTGATACTGTATTTAATTGATAGCAGTTAAAGGGGGAACGCATATCGATTGGAAAAATATAAAGTACAAATTGATGATTGTTTTACTAATATTTCAATGGGGGCTATTCACGAAATTTAGATTTTGAAATAAATTCAAAAAATTGAAAGATTATAAGATTAGTTATTAAAATTTTTTGTACCTGCGAAATATTTTGTTTTGTTTAGGAGCTATTGAAGAAATAAAACTGTAATCCCATTACATCAACATGGTTTGACGTTATCAGCCATACGCAACTATATTAGCATTAGTTCTTTGTTATGAGTTCGCAAAGAAAGTGCTGTTTCATGCCTTGCTGTAAAAATACTACGAACAATTCTAGTTGTAGGTTCATTTCTATTCCCCAAAAGCTATGTATAAGAAAGCGTTGGTTTTCTGCTGCAAAACGTATAGATGCAAGAAACCCTGCAATGTATACACTGTATGCATGTGATGAGCACTTTATTTTGGAGGAAGATTTGGACAATTATCATGAAGTTGTTTTAATGAACAGCCCAATGAAACTAAAAGATAATATTATCCCACGATTTTTAATGCCTAAAAAGAATGGCTTCTACATTTGCTCCTAGAGTTATATCTGAACGCCTTGCCAAGAGAAAAGTTTTGGAAATACTTGAAAATTATGAAAGTTCTAGTAATATCGCAGTTGCAACGCAAGTTGATAATGATAAAGCTTGCCAGACATTTGTCGCATGCTGTTCTAAAAAAACTCAAACATTTAATCACAATGAAAGTGTTTCTACACAGACTAATGTTATGACATTTTCCAGTGATCCGCTGAGCACTGATTTTTCAGAGAAATCTACAAGCGAATATGCGCCAAGTACGGACTCTGATTCTGCTGCTGAGGATATTTTGACCCTTTTTTATGCGATCCATTGCAGTATTTTGGTGTACACAAACAGAATATCGCTATTTTGCACGTCATTGCTCAGTTTCTCATTCCAAATCAATTTGACTCGCTTTCTAATTTAAACTGCGTGTTGATTGTTTTACTGAAGGTACGAAAAAATTCAACCGACAAAGAAATAGCAAACATTTTCAACGTCTCACAATCAACTGTGTCTAGAGTCCTTTGTATGAAGGCGCCTGAAGTTGCCTGTTTACTAAAGCGAATCATTTATTTTCCCCCAAATTTTGCTGTTCAAATTGATATTCCCCACTCATTCCAATGTCACTTTCCTCACGTTAACTCAATAATAGACTGTTTCGAAGTAGAAATTCAAAAATCGGCTGATCCAGTCACCCAAAATTTGACATGGTCTGCCTATAAACATTGCAACACAATGAAATTTTTGGTCTCATGCACCCCTGACGGCTTTATAAACTATGTATCAGACGCATTTGGAGGTAGAATATCGGATATTGAAATTGTTTTTCAAAGTGATTATTTAAATATGTTCCCTCCACGATCAGAGGTATTGGCAGACAGAGGTTTTAAATCGTTAGAAGCCGAACTCCATTTAAAAAGCTGCAAACTCTCTCGCCCACCATCTGTATTTCTGGGAAACCTATGAAAAAAGAAGAAGCTATATTTACCCCTACCAACAGAATAAACATTGAACGTGTTATTCGCAGAATTAGAGAATTTAAGGCGTTGTCCCCACATGCTTGCACACAAATTAATGTTCTATATCTATTAGATGACTTTTGTAAAATAGCGTGTGCTTTGTGCAATTTGCAGAATAAAATTAGTAAAATTTAGTTTTAGATTTTATTCATACATTTTTAAATTGAAAGTAAGTCAATGACTGCCTTTATTAACTGTTGGCAGTAGTTGTCATCGTAATCAGTTTTTGATGTTTCAAAATCCGGTGCTGCCACGCAAAACAGTCCTTTTTCCGTTTGCAAACCATCATCTGAGTTTGAATTTGAGCATAATATCGAGCTGAAATTTTGATCTGTTTGTTGATAGTTTTTTACCGTTTCCTGCTTTGTTGGGCATTTGACCTCTACAACAAGTTCATCATTGATTCCATCTGTACTAGCTCCAATAATTGGAATAGTTGCTGACAAAAACAATCCTGCTAGTTGTATCTAAATATCTACAGTTGACCACAAAAATGTGGTTACAATAATATTCAATTAATAATTTTATATAGTTACCTGGATATTGTAATTTTCTTCAACAACAGGAATAACCTCATCTTCTAAAGCAAGACCGCGTTTTGTACTTAATGTAGTCGGGGTTACTCTACCAGTCAACAGACTGAAGAGTGCGTGTCAACAGATCAAGTCCGTGACTCCTCCCCTGGAAGTGTGTTCGCTAAGGCCGGCTTAATCATGCTTGACCTCTGGCGACCCCTGGCACGCAGAGTGCTGATCTGTGTTGAGTCTGATCAGCAGGAGTGAAGCCGAAGGCTGAGCTTCAGAGAGGGTTGCGCCTCTCCAGCTTTCGCCAACCAAGGCTACTAACTGGGTGACTCGTGAGCATTTACTGTCATAACTAAACCTATGATGAAGCACAGCTCCTTCATAGGTATGGCACAGCAAATGCTGGCCAAGACCTATCTAGAGGCCAGAGATAGAGGAATTCTCTATATAACTGCCCTCATAGACGCACTCTATGACTCTGGGCACCAAGGCAGCAATTAATGCTAGGCAGTTTATCCTGCGCCGCCGTCTGTTCCACATACTACCAGACAGTCTCACATCATCATCACCGCCCCCA
>CABFPE010001219.1:6665-17640 GCA_900660155.1 Hofstenia miamia | reverse complement strand
ATCATAATAACAAGAACAATCAATGCACTAAATTAGTAAGTAATAGCACACACAGAATCACTGAGTTAACCATCCACACACTGATTCAGCTAATGGTTTCCACTGTGGAGTTCAAGTAAAAGCTGGAGCTGTTGCTGTTAGAGATCTCTGGAATCACTTGGCACCACTTTGGGTTTTGACCCTGTCTTCCATCTACCACTCTTGATCTAAATAAGATGTTGTTAGTTAAGCATTCAGGAACACTAACTCAGATTAATTTAAGTTAATTTGCTAAACACGCAATTAGAATGAGAGAATTAGGAATCTGTCATACTTCATCATCACATATACTGTGAAAAGTAAAGATTTACTCTTGACAATCACAAAATTGGGATTGGCAAGATTCTACACTAGCATCTTCAATGTTTTTGGCTGTGCTTTTCAGATTTCAAAAATTTGTAGTTTTTCCATAGCAATTAACTATTATGAGGTAGCACTTTTTTATTTCAAAGGATCAGAACAAGTTAGTTGCAAATTTTCAAACTTGCTTTTCTATAGCAATAAAGCCAGGTTGGAATTGGTAGACATTATCACCAACTTTGTGGGGTTCTCTGTACATATAATTTTTGTAATAATGTTGTCTAGAGGCACTTTTTTCTGTGATGGAACATATAATTTTGTGAGAG
Source organism: Hofstenia miamia (assembly GCA_900660155.1). Lineage (NCBI taxonomy): Eukaryota > Metazoa > Xenacoelomorpha > Acoela > Hofsteniidae > Hofstenia > Hofstenia miamia. Next base: position 16,975 of record CABFPE010001219.1, on the reverse strand, counting down.
ATTGAGTTTTTTGATTCATTGCTTGCAGTATTCTTGATTGATTGGTGCATTGTAGTTTTTAAATAGCATTCCAATAGGTGTAGGAGCTTTGTGTCCATATACTGCTTTATATGGTGTCATTTTAGTGGTAGCATGACTGCAGGTATTGTAGAAATATTTGATCATGGCAAGTACATCTCATCAGTCTTTGCCTCCTACATTTGTTGTTGTAGATTGCATAAGTTGGATGAGTATGCAGCTTAATCATTCAACACCTCTGTTAGCTTGTGGGTGATGTGTGGTAGTATGACTGTGTACCACTTCATGGCTTTTGATCAGACAGTGAAATAATTTGCTTTTGAATTGAACTCCTTGGTCTGTGATTAGATTTCCCATTGGTCCAAAAATGCATGTCCAATTTTTTTCCCCTGTGTCTGCAACTGCTTAAGCTTTTATATTTTTTATGAGAATCATTTTACTCTATTTTGTAAAATTGTCCACTAGTAGTAGAACATATTAATAATGTGCCTGGTCTTCAGATAACTGCTCAATATCCATGTTGACAATTTGGTTGATGTGTTCAGATGAGTTTTTTTCAAGTTCTATTTGCTGTTCTATGTTTGTTCTGTAGAATGCAGGTTTGGAACTTATTAATAACATCCTTGATGGTTTTTCATCAGTAGATGGTTACAAAATGCTTTTATAATTTCAGTTTGATAAAGTGGTGTGTCCTCTCTCATGAAATTTTGTAACTACCTCTCCTTTATTTTTTGGAAGAGCTATTCTTTTTGAGATCTTGGAAGAAACATAAAGGATGCTATTTTCAGTAAGTAACCACTTATGTTTTTTATACTATTGCATTGCAACAGTGTTTGTGATTTCTTGATTGTTCTTAATTTATCAATGATTTCATTTAAAATGATGTCATTTAGCTGTGCTTTTGCAATTTCAGTTGGTGTGATTTCTTTGTGGATTATTATAGCAAGAATTAGTAGTATGGGCTTTCCATTCTTGTTAGAATTAATGTCAATTAGGTCATTGTATTGATTTTTCAGTATAAAGCTGAATTGTATTATATCTTATTCTGGTTTTTTCTTCTCATGTTGGTATTGAGGAAGCACAGTCTAAAGATTGGCATTGTTAAGTAATCTTCCCTTCTTGTGAGTAATTGTAAAGGAGAAATTGCTGAGGTATTCAATCTGTTGATAGACATAAATGAAATTAAAATGTTGTCTATGTATGCTGTGATTCCATAATGAACTTTAGGTTGTTTGTTTAGATTAACTTTCATGATGTAATGCTAGAAGGTTGTGGGAGCATTACAAAGGCTGTCTCTTATACACATCAGAGACTGTGAAGCATGATGAATATGGTTTTATTGATGTCTGATTCTCACATAGAGACCTGCCAAAATGCTTTACAGATATCTATGGTAGAGAAGAATTGGTATTTTGCAGCTCTGTAAAGGATATCATCTAGTAAAGTCAGAGGGTGAGCTTCTTCTTTAGTTATATCACTAAGCATTTGGAAATTGATACATAGTCTGTGCTTGTCTTCTTTTTTTCATGAAAACTGTGGGAGAGGCATAAGGACTTTTGCTCTTTCTTATAATTCCATTGTTTAATAATTTGCTTATGGTTCTTGCATATTTGTCTTGGGGGTGCTGAGGCATCCTGTGCTAATGTTGGTTTATCCAATGTTGTATTGATCTTGTGTTCAATACTGATCACTTTTCCAATGCTTCTCTCTTCTCTTTGTTATTGAAGATTGCTGCATCTTTTATAAGTACTAAATTAATTTTCATTACTTGATCTGCATTTGTGTGAGGATGTGTTTCCCTTAAGACCCTTGGAGCATATAGATTTCATTACAAATTTTTTGATAGGTTATACCAATGATAGTGAGCTGGTTGGGTTTGACTGATATGAACTTGTCACTTTTATTTAGAATGGTTGAAACTCTAATACCATCTTTTCTGTGCAGGTGTTATTCAGTAAGATTATTTTCTTGGAGTTGATTCAATGTTGGTTTGATATGATGAAATCGCCATTTTTAGATGTTTTTGTCTTTATTTTTATTAGCTTCCAGTAGTTGGGTTTCACTTGCAGGTTTTCTAGAAGAGAGAACTCTGAGGAAGCAGCATTTCCTGTTTTTAGTGTGACTTTTACATTGTTATCCTTGCATATTTTTTAGTTCTAGATGAGTATTTGATTGTTGTCAGTGAGGCAATCTCATCTCATAAAGTAGTGGCTGATTATGAGTGTCCACTATACAGATATCATGTTTGAAATTTTATATGTTGAATGGTGATTAGTAATTTTCTGATGACACCTTTGATATTTATGTAGTTGTCAGAAACATTGATAAGTCTTAATTCATCTTTTTCTATATGTTCTCTTGTCCATCCAATTCATTTACACAGGTATCTGCCATTAGAGTAATGGATGCTCCAGTGTCCACTGTTGCCTTGATGTTTGCACTATTGTTAATGGGATGAGGTTACTTTCTAATAAATTAGTTACAATCAAGCATTCCTCATTGCTGTTTGGGGCCAGTGCCCTTTTAAGTTTAAATTTTCTTTTTTGATTTGGTTGGCACAGTTTTACAGTCTGGGTTAAAGTGGCATTATTACCCACATTGTCAGCATCTAACTTTTTACATGTTCATTGATTTAGTTTTGATCAGAATTTTCAATATCAGTGTTTTTAGGTTGTGATTGGTATTTGAATGTGTTGGTAGAATTGTGAAATCCAAGTTCTTTTTGTACTCAGTAGTTGTTTTCCATACTGAGTATGTTAAAATATTTGCTGATGAGATTTTCCATTTAGTCTTTGATGTCACATTTATTTTCAAAACATCTTCTAAATAAAGGTGACATTCCAGCTTTTAGGTATGAATATAGGTCTTGTTTTACAAACAAACTTCTTTGTAATAGTATATTTACTTTAAGAATGTATTTGTTAATATCATCATTGTCTTTCATTTTGCAACTTTAAAATAGCATGTGGTTTTGGTGTTTCCATTGTTAAAGTGAGAATTAGATCTTTCACAAGTTTGTCATAATAAAATTTGCTTTCTGGTTCCAAACTCACATATACACTAAGTCTTTTAGAAAGAGTGGTAATTAGGTCCAACTATTTTCTTTGGTTTCTCCTTGTTGGGAAACATAAATCTCAAAGATAACAATCCATTCAGGAATATTTGAGCATTGCTACTTATTTTTCCTGTAAAGTATGGAGGAGTTCTAGTCATTTTAAGATCTGTTATCATGGATTCATATGGCAACATTGATTTTCATTTAATTACATTAGTATCAAAAGCTTGTTGTGGCATAGGTTTATTGATAGCTTTATCCTTAGATGTGAAATTTTCAGTATTTTTCCAGTCTCTACAGAGTCACTACAGGAGTTAAGTTGAAGTTTTCTGCTAGGGTGGTAGCAGGTGGTTAAGTGATATTTCTTTGTGGTTTATTTGATTTAATAACATTAATTTCATTTCAAAATCCATTATATCTTGGTGGAATTGATTTTGTTGAGTATAAGGGATATAAGAAACTTGGGAAATGATTCTTTCTTCCATTTGATCAGTAGAAGTTTAGGGATTTTGAGTGGGTACTATTAGTGATAATTGGGGTTCCAGCTTTTGCAGTTGTTCTCACATGTTGATAATAATATTTGTTAGTTGACTTTTGTTTTTGGATATTAGAATTTGATAATTGGGATTTTCAGTAGTCATTTTTTTCAATATTAATTTTCATAAAATGAGAAAGAGTAGAGGTAAGTCTGAGAACTTTTTGTTTGTTGGCTTGGATCTTTCTAATTAATAAGAGGCTATAGAATTGTCATTTAATACTTCTATTTCATTGGAGATAATTAATAAATAATCAAGTAACTTACAAATTAGTTGTGGTTTTTCTTCATTAAAGTAACAGAATAAGAAAAAATTAAAATTAGTTTCAGTTCCATGTTCATTAAATATTCTTAGGTCACCATCTAGGATCAACTTAATAAGTGTTAGAGCATTAGAATAATATAAGTAACATCTATAGTTCAAGGAATATTTAACAACTGTTTGCAAGTACCAAAAGAAAGCATGATTAAGAAAACTTCATAAATGAATTAGCCTATGAGTAATACTAACAATCACCTGGGAGACAGCTAAACTAAGCATTGAGCCCATGAGTAGTAAATCAAACAATTGTAATTCTTCAGAGCTTAGCATTAGTACAAAATGACTACAGCCAGCACCAATCATCACAGCCATTGAATAAACAAATTTAACAAGAATGAATGCCATCAAATTTAATAATGACCTGCCCCCAGCTCTTCCTCAACAGAAAACAAATTTAGCTATTCATAATGAATCAGTAATAATTCAGAGAAAAATAAAACACAATTGATTTAGACTAGACCAAAAGTTTTATTGTGAATGCATACAATTTTTTCCTAATTTATAATAATTGCAAATATTTGTAAATATGCAACAAATAGCAGAAATACCACATGGAATTAACAAAAATTTAAATCATAAATAAATGGCATCATAAGGTTTCTGGGAAATTTTGCCAACTTTGTAGTAAGGGATGATGTTTTCCAGGAACTGCATTTGCAATATAAACTCAATTAGTCAATGTGTCTGAACAATGTGCAATAACAGTATGCATATTTTTCAACAATTGATAAATTACTACTGAAAAAGTGTTTTAAGAGCAGCAAGCTCTTTTGACCTTCTTCTTATCATTCAAATCTCACAAAATTAAAGCATTATAATTGTAAATGTGAGAGAAACTTCCTACAAAACAAATCAGACTTAAGTTAAATGTATAGGGAAAGTCTAAACAAACTTAGTAAATGTCTGAAGAATAAATCAATTTGAATTTCTTAGAAACTGTTTGGATAGCTATAAACTTTTGGAAGGATTGTTTCCCTCAAATAATTCTGCTGTACTACCAAAAGTAGAAGGTGAGAACTCCATTCAATTAATAGATTTTCAGTAATAAAGTAACAAATGTAATGAATTCAATGTCTAATTACCTTAAGTATTCTAGTGAGATCACATATGGCTAGTCTCTAAATACTTTCAGTAAAATATCAATGGCTAAACAGAAGTTGGTGTTGTGGATTCAGTATGAAATCAGCTAACTGTTCTAATATCCTAATTTATTGAGGGTTTTGAGTTGATGTATGGCTTTACTGATGCTACAAAAAAAATAAATCCTCCTGCTGTTATACCCCATCCTAATATAAGTTAAAAGTAAAACAGGAGATCATGTTGGTGAAGAGTGGCCACAATTGGCTGACCTGATACAGAAAACCTTTAAGAAGATTCACATAAGACTAGAGCCCTAATTGATTAAGAATAAAGAAGCTTAATTCTTGGGTACATGTAGTGAACCTAAGTGCTTAGTAAAAATAACCTAAACTCATTGAATTTGTCATCTTGTCAAATTTAGGTGAAACATTAATAATGATTTTAATAACAAATGACAAGCAGTACAACAGCCCTAGCCATACACCTAACCTAAGTTAAAGGAAAACAAACCAGCAAAGTCTGGGTGCCCTTTAACTACACAGTTGGAAAGTTAGAAACACATAATTTTAAAATAAAAGATAAGTCAAAAATAAAAAGTAAAAATGAATTTACTGAGAATAAAATGAAGAGAAAATAAATGAAGAATTCTCAGATATGTATACAAATGATAACTGATCATAGTAAACAAAACATACTACATGAAAGTTTTACTCTGTTGTTAAATTAGCAGAAATTTAAACTAAAATATTTAGCACCATTGTCAATGTGTCAAAATTACAATTGAAATAAATTCAAAATGATAATATTGAAATTGAAATAGATGAAAAATAAAGAATGCAACATCAATGAAAGTATTTATGCCACAGTATTAAGTAAACTTGTGTAACATCCTCCACCTGGCCTATTTGCACCGTGTATTATTGTTAATAACTACCACTCAGTAAATTGCGGGTGAGGAGTTACTCCTTTGGTGAACCGCCAAACTTTTCCTCTCTGTTTAACTAGTTAGGTTAATCTAGTACTAATCATCACTATTTAGGTGACGAAGCCATGTGACGTTTCCTCATCAAATCATCTGTGGGCTACTGCCCAAAGCCGATCTCCACATCACAGTTCCTCTCCTTCATGAACGATTGACCAAATCCACTGCACCACCTCAGCTCAATGAGGACTAATTATGTGTAACTTACCTTAGCTCAGTGCGTGTACTCATGTCAAGTTGTAACTGACTTAAACTCAATTCTGTAAAGTGTTTGTTGGTTTGATTAAGTAAAGCAACTGGGCGTTGACACTAACTGCATTTAAATAATATTAAAGTAGCCATTACCGTAAAATTACTGGCTTTGTAAATTAATTAATAGATTGCAGTTTCCTATACTTACATTTAATAACAATACATGTAAAGTCATTTATTCGGTCAATTATAGTCAAGTCTCCTACTATTAAGAATAGATATATATTCCTAGGGTTCGACTATCCAGCTGTTTCGAGCATCTATTAATTTATACATGTATAGATCAATAGTCAGACTAAGCAAGAATAAAAAAACTCCCAACCATAACATAAGTGCGGTTTCATGACTGGCACAAGGACCCTTCAAATCGCTCCCGTGATTGGATCCAGCCACTACTCAACACAACTTGCTTAGCTGAACATTTTATTAAATATCAAACCAGATAAATGAAGAATGAAAATAAAATAAACTCTGAAGAATTTATTGTTCATCAAATTTCTCTTAAATTCTAAGCTATTTATTTAAAAAGTTTTAAGTACCTGCTGATTTTGAATTTTGAATTAATCTTCTGCCAATATGGCTGTTCTTATGTAAGCGTAATTTTGCTTGTTACAATTTGTCAAATAATACTTAATCAGCTCCAGTATTTTTCTTAGAATGTACAATATTGTAACTTAGTTGCATTTACAAAATGAATAAGATAATTAACTAAATTTTTACAATCATATTTCTGATCACTATTAATCATTCGATGTTAATCTCTTGTTTGCAGCTTATTCCTTTTGGGTGATGCTACATTATTCAATTCAGTAATTAACAGAGTTAAGTCGAATTGTGTCATGAATAAAGTTCGCACTGCACTAAACTAGGGTAAAATAACTCTTGTGTTTGAAGTGAAGCTTCAGCAAATTAAAAGGAAAAGTCTCAATGGATTAGTTGATGACTAATGTATTAGCCTCAGGCGTATGCCCAGCATGATACTGCATTTGAAGTTCACCTAAAATCATGATTGTCACCAAAGCATTAATACAGTTAATTATTTCAGCCTATGAAGCGGTTACCTAATAGCAAGAAATTAATTATTGATATATGAACTCCCAATGAAACAGCTAAGAAGTAAATTTAAAGATTTAATTCGCACTGAGTTAGACCTGAAAGGAGATTCTACAATTCCACAAAATTTCTGAAAGTTTATTGCTACACTTGTCAATTATTTTTGTTTGTGCTACAAAGTTTCAAAGCAGAAATTTATAGCTCTTCTTAAAATTTCTTATGGATTACCAAAAATATCAGCAGAGAATTTTATTTTGCTTGTTTATTTTTGTGGATTCGACAAAAATTTCTGAACTGAATTATATTTCTTCACTCTAAAATTTCTAAAAAAACATAATCAGCAATATATTTCCCTAGAAATTTAGCATCATTTGAAATGAATATTTTACTGCACAACATTTTTTTAAAAATTCGTCTAATTAAATTTACACTAAATTGAAAATCACAGTTCTTTAAATGATTTGATATTTGTGGTGATGTTCTATGCTCTTGAATTCTTCTGAAAGGAATTTTATTCTGTTAAATTGTTTTTTGGGCTCTACAAAATATCTGAAAATTGTTTGATTTCACTTGTTATTGTTTTTGCGGATTCCACAAAAAACTACAAATTTGTCAAGTTCTTTTGAAAATTTAACTGTAATAATAAACTTGAAAAATATTATGTATTCCATTTTATGGTAATTGTAGCTTAAGACCTGTCTATAATACTTCTTGTATCAGCAATTATGTATAAATTAATAACTTAAGCAGGTTTTTTTTTCAAAATTCCTCCAATAATTTTGCAGTATTGAATTATATTAAACTAAATTGCAACTGCATTTGTGATGAAATTTTATGCCAATATATTTATTGAGAATAAATTAATTACAATATTTTGAATTAGGAAAATATAGTGAAAATATACGCTGTGCCCTTGCACTACTTAGGAACACAGTACATAAAAATTTCATGGAAATGTGACTAAATTCTAGTTACAAGATCTGCCTAATATTTCATGCATTTTTGCAGTTGTTTTTATTAGATTTATTTAAATAGCCAAAGATTAAAAATTGGTTGTTTTGTTTTTAAATATAGTAAAATATTAATATGTTTTCAAAAATGACCCCAATGAATATACTTATTTGATATATTTGAGATAGTGAAATTAAGTAAGAATTTTGAATTCATTTCAAACATGCACATTTACAAATAATTATTATATAGAAGCACTTTGGAATTTATTTCCTGCACCCACAAATGAAAACCACTTTTAATATTTTCGTCATAAATTACTTTTTCATTATTGTCTGTAACATTTTTTACTAGGCTTACTTTGAACTTCACGTAATCTAATATAAAACAGATGTCGCGATCTCCATCTATGTTAACCGACATTATAAAAATTGAGCCTATTGGATTTGAATAATGTATGTATTCGTCTTCTTGATCTCTTTCAAAATCATCATAGTTTTCTTTATCCAATTTGAATTTTGCTTTACCTTTGTTTGCGTAAAATTCGATGTATACATCCTAATTGAACAATATTATTAAACAAATATTTACTTGATAACAATTTATATTGCTATCATGACAATGTTCAATAAATGTAATGTTATTTCAAGGCATTGATCCAAGTTGATATCAAGCATTGAATTATTTGACTCATTACCATCCCTAGATTTCCAAATAGATATTTTGAATTGAAAAGTTTGTATTTATACTCAGCTATTTATGAGCAAAATAATAAACTATGTCATTTGAAGATTATAAATTCTAATATTATGGGAACTTTAACTTTGGTAAAAAAATCAGTAGAAGACCAAATGGATTCCCCTAAATTTAATACAATGTGATTCAAGGATTAAATCAAATTAACTGCAACTTGTAATTAACTCTACTTTTTTATACGTTTGTTTTGCAGTTTGAATTCAAAAAACTATTCCAAACGCTTAATTTTTACTGATTTTGTTGATTTTCTAGTCTTTTTTTTCAATTGGTTGTAACATACTAATTAATGGACATACTTTTTCTGGCCAAGGTAAAACACCGAGGCAAAAATAAACATAATAAGACTTCTTCTCAACATAAACCATAACTATGAGTTTATCAAAAATTCTTTTGAGTACTTATTGAAAAGTGTCTCTGTAGCTTAACTGTTTTCATTTGTTATGCATCTGACAAAGATGAAAAATGAAGATCCAGGAGTTGTTCATTCTAGAAGGCGTTCTTAGACAAGACTATGTACTCATATAATTGAACTTTAAAATATTGCGTAACTAACGCTTTTTTTGAAGATGCAATCAATTTAATTTCAATGTTTGAGTTACAAAAAATGCACAAAATCGTCCTTACCCAGTTTGCAAAATTTTTTTCACTCTATTTTTCTCAAAAAATATGAAACTCCAAAATACATTATTTCTTTATTTTTCAAGAAAAGTCAATTAAAATCAGACTTTCACACGAGTCAAATTTTTTGGAGCCTACCCAAATGATGTGTAGACCTGACCCACCCGACACGTCTTCCTAAATTTGAACAAACTGAAATTAAACAGATATTATACGTGTTTTCAAACATAACTATTTAGCAAGTAGTGGGAAATAAATGTTTTGCTATGCATTGTTTGTCATGTGACAAAGCAGTTACATGTAACACAATGTTCAATTTTTCAATATAGAATTAAAACCTATATATAAAACCATTATTTAATGTCAACGCTATTATTTAACACAACTTGACCAGACCTAAGGAAAAAAACCTTCGAACTGACCCGACAAGAGATTGGCCCAACCTCCTTTATACCCAGGTCGTGTCGAACCGATTACACCCCTGATCAAAATCATAAAATTATATTTAACTTCCCTATTCATCAACGTTAACCCTAAAATTTTTTGCAGCCTTTGAAAAATTTCAGATTATTTTTCAAATTATTTGGAAAATTACCCAAAATTAACGCTGAATGATTTGCAGGATTCTCTACCAAATGTTATTTATTGCAAATATTTGCCAATATGGATTATTTGATATATATATATA